>JAIUZE010074485.1:0-60820 GCA_022085475.1 Heliosperma pusillum | reverse complement strand
ACAAAACATGAGAATAGGGAATCCTATAAGTTTAAATATGATAAACATGAGTCAATACATGATACATAAGCGTTAGAACAAGTTTATGAAGCATAATGAATAAAAAACATAGATACCTCTTCAAAACAACGTTGTTTGGAAACCAACGAAAATAAGGGTCCACTTCAAACGGTCATAACTAGAGTTCTAGACATGCAAATGAAAAAATTCCCAATGGAGGTGATAGCTTATCCTCTTGCGGTTCCAACGGGATGTCACACGCCCAAAACAAGCAAGTAACGAAGGAGATATGATCATTTTACGAAAAGGGGTCAGTGCAGGAAAATTACTGTCGGCAGCGAGTGACGCTGCCTGCGTCACCACGACGCAGCCTGCGTCCTACATCGCAGCCTGCGTCCCACGACGCAGCCTGCGTCCCACACGGGATTCATGAACGATCAAAACCAACATGTTATCAACAACCAAAAATCCTCATTTATCATCACAAACCATCAATTCTCATATCAATTAACAACTAACAACATCCATCAACAACAACACAAGTCCTAAGCATACTAACCATAATCTAAATATGATTACTAGCCTAGAAAACACATAAAACACGTAAATGATATCGAGTAACCCTTCACCGTTACCTTTTCGCGTCTTTAAACGATTTCTAAACCTTCCTAGTCTCCACCTACATACAATTAGATAATAAAAGATGAATATCATTCACCTTGAGAAAGACGGATAATTTAAAAAGCGAGAAAGACGGTAATTTTATTACCAATACGGATAGAGGAAGCTAAGAGGGGAAGAATAAGACGAACCTAGATGAATTTGAGCAAGAAATGAAAGCGTAGCGATGATTCGAAGATGGATCAAATATGGAGGCTAGGGATTTGGGGTTTACTTAGTGATGAAGTAAGAAGAAGATTGAATGAGGGTGTTAGGGTTGTGAGGGAGTATATGAAGAGTAAGTGGAAAAGTCAAGGAAAAAGTCAATAAAGTCAAAGACGGCTCAAGACGGGTTTTTCTTGAAATCTCGCGGAAATTCCAAATACGATCTCGGAAATTCTAAATTCGACTCGGAAAATTAAATTCTAAATTAAAACTAAAATTTGCTGAAAAGTATCCGTAAAATATTTTTACTAGAAAAATAGGGTACATTTGCGGGTGTTACAAAAATGAAATTGAACCTCATAGATGTGTCCAATCTAAGAATTTCATAGAGAAGGTTATGTTTGTGTGCGCTGTAGCAAGACCAAAGTATGGGTCAAATGGTGAAGTATTATTTGATGAAAAGATAGGCATTTGGCCTTTTACTATCCAAGTACCAATAAAAAGAAGCTCAAAAAATAGAATTGCTGGAACATTAGAAACCAAATTTTTAGAGTCAATAAACAAAAAAGTGACAAAAGACATGGTTATAAACTGTGTGTTGCCAGTCATAAAGGCTAAATGGCCTAATAATGAGGGTAAACATATAATCATTCAAACAAGATGCTCGTCCACATTTCAACAATGATGATCCAGATTTCAAAGTAGTAGCAACATCAGATGGATGGCAGATTGAATTATCCTATCAAACCCCCAATTTATCTGACTTGAATGTCTTGGACTTGGAGTTTTTTAGGTCTATCCAATCTCTCCAACAAAAGAAAAGGGCTATCAAGTTGGATGAACTTATAGAAAACACACTCATTGCATATGAAGAACAAGAAGTTTTTAAACTGAAGTATGTGTAGATAACATTGCAAGTATGTATGCTTGAAATAATGAAAAAGAAAGGTGGCATAGACGATCCTTGTGCCACATATGCACAAGTCTAAACTAACAGCAACTGGTATACTGCCTGAATACCTCAATGCTAACATTGATTTAGTGAAAGAATGCATACAATATGTATAGAATGTTGGTGATGCAAGTAATATAAGTGAATTAGTTACTTCACTCAGAAGAACAGAGAATGAAGGGGACGTGGCTAGTGGTAGTGGATCCAGTAATGAATCAACAGGTGAGATTGAACCTGTTGGTACCATTACTGGAACCATTTTTGGTATTATTTAGATTTATATGCAAGTGAATGAAGCATGCATGGTAGCAATATTTTGAAAAGTTACAGCATAACAAAGAGTGGTTCTGACTCAACTCAATTACGTTGATAAAGAAAGGAGCAGTAACAACAAGCAATCATGAAGAACCTAGAAAATCAGCAAGTAGAGTCTAGTTTTGAACTTTGCACTACTTTTTGTACTAATCAGTCTTTGGCGTATCATGGATATTAACATAAATCATGAGTAATTCAGTGAAATCAACTTTAGTGAACAATACTCTTAAAGTTGTTGTTCATACACAACCTCTTCACTCAGAAATGTGGTGGCGTAGTACATGAACACCACCTTTGAAGGCTAAGTAATGCCCTCAACACAGTGTTATCATTGGCAGCATTTATTAGATGAATAAAAATCAAGTGCATCAACCAGATCATCACTAGTCCATACAAAACATAAAATAAAAACAAATAAATTAAATCAAGTAATAGGATAAGAAATCAACCTCTCTTAAGGTTCATCTTGTTGTAGAACTTTGAAACCAGGCCAGTACTTACAAAGCTCCCCCATAAACCAACTCACAATGAAAGGGTTGTCTCGTATGGCAACCAAATCTGCATCATCAACTGACTTAGAAAGATCGGCAAATGAACATGCAGAAACACCCTCTCTCTTCTCCCTCGCAGTCTCCTCATCCTCATACTCCAATAAAACCTCAAATACAGGCCATTATTTACACAGATCCCCATTAATAGTCTTCTATTCTCTGGAATATGACGTTTCTCTATCCCTAACCTCGCCTTCATCGCAGGATCATCGTTCATCAACATAGGAACAACAACCCTCGCACATGCAGTAGCAGCAAAATTATCAGAAACCACATCCAGCTTATCATCGTCGATCTCCATCTCCCCCAGATCTACTTCTTCATATCTCTTCTCCATCTCACGCAGGTCAATATCAGAACAAATATGTTCCAATTTAACCATTAAATCTTGATTTAAGTTGATTTGTAAGAGTATGAAGGATGATAATGATGAAGATGATGATAGGATGAATTTATGGTGGTGAAATGATGAAGAGATGAAGAGTAAAAGAGGGGAAGATGAGAGGATGAGATGAGCAGAGTGGCGGAAGAGGAGAGGATGAGATAAGCAGAGTGGCGGAAGAGAGAGAGAGGGGGGTAGGGTTGTGAGGAGGTGTCTCATTATAAGGCGAGAATGATTAAGGTTAATGGTAGTGGGCTGGGTAGATTAGTGGGCTAGGTTTAATTAGTGGGCTGAGTTAGACGGTTAATAGGATAGGTTAATGATGGGTGGGATGGTAATAATAAAAAAGTAGTAAGGATAGTATGGTCATTTAACAAGAAAAAAGTTTACCAAAAAGGGAAAGGGGAAGGTATTGTAAATAGATGAAAATGGAAAGGGGGAATGTTATCTTGAATAGGAGGGAGTATTGATTTAATTTACAATTTGTATAAACGATTTATTAAACTAAGTTTTGGTTTTATAATGGGGTTTGCTATATCTCGCCCCCCATTTTACTCATCCCGCCCCCTATAATTACTTTCTTGCTCTATGTTATTTGACCCACCAACCTTTGTTCTTTCCCCTTTGTTATTTTAAAATTCAAATTTTAAAACCGCTTCAAAAATAAAACCGTTTAACTTTAATTTCAAAACAATTGAAATATTAAACAACATTAACGTGTTAACGAACAACATTCTCGTTTTAACGTTAATTTTTGTATATTATTTAACGATAATTAATATAAAAAACGCTAACTAATAACAATCATTTGATTTTTTTTCAAAAAAAATACCGCTTAAATACGGAAAACTTCAAACGACCATAACTTTGCGCTCGGGTGTCCGTTTTCGATGATTTTTTTTTTCAAATCGCTTGTCTCGACGAGACGAACTCAATGGTAAAAAAAATATATTGTTTTCAGTGGCTCATTCGTGTAAAACAAACGAATTGGCTTGTGCCGATTCTTGTGGTTTACACGAATGGGCCTAGGCCAGCTCGTGTAAATCACACGATTGGGCAAGGGCCGACTCGTGTGACTTGCACGAACTGGCCTAGGCCCATTCGTGTAAACCACACGAATCGGCCCTGGCCAATTCGTGTGTTTTACACGAATGAGCCACTAAAAACAATTTTTTTTTTACCATTGCATTCGCCTCGTCGAGATAAGCGATTTGAAAAAAAATCGTCGAAAACGGACACCCGAGCGTAAAGTTATGGTTATTTGAAGTTTTCCAGTTTTTAATCGGCGTTTTTTTGTGAAAATTTAAATGATTGTTAATTGTTGAAATTAATTATCGTTAAATAATATATAAAAGCTAACGTTAAAACGATAATATTGTTCGTTAAAACGTTAATGTTGTTCGACATTTCAATTGTTTGAAATTGGTGTCGTTTACTATTGTACGAATTAAAAATAATAATCGTAAAATATATCACCGTCACTCATTTTCGATTTACCAATAAAAAATAAATTTAGAAATACGAAATAGAGAGAAGGGAAAACTTGGAAAAAGAAATGAATTTGAGGGGCGAGATGAGTAAAAGAGGTTCTTTAGCAATTTTGTTTATAATATAGTGACATTCGCAGTTTTGGTTTTAAAGTTTTAAAAATCTCGTGTTTTTCGCTGCAAACTGTGTGTTTACTTTAATGCTAAATCGCGGGGTGTCACAAAATCGATCTCAACACCCCATTTATCTTCAATATCCACACTCTCCATAAAAAAAAGCATCACACGACTTGTTTTCCTCATCATTTCTCTTGACTAACTCCCTCTCCACCACCTCATGGTCCACATGAAACGATACCCTCTCAAATTCACAAAAACCAAGGCAACTTGGTTCACTTAACCACATATTTTCATCAAAGTTAAAATTTTCTAACTCACAATCAATAAAATAAGGTGTAGGTTGGAAAAAGGAGGGTGAGGGTTGGATCGTAAAAAGACAAGGTGGCTCAAAAGAGAAGTCAAGGGCATGCAAATCATCATCATTATATTAACATGCAAGGGTGGTTGAGAAATCTCTTTGGTTACAAAGTTTTCATCTCTCTCTACATCAAGGATGTCAAAAGTCACCCGTACACATTCCTTATCAACACCGAGGATTTCTTGAACCAACAACATTGTCAACAAAATTGGCATCATCAAGATTCACATCAAATGTCACTTGCTCAAGATCATTCAAATACATATCATTTAAATCATCATTGACATGAGAACAATGCACATTATTCAAAAATGAATCATCATCAATTCTCATAAACCCGAACTCACTTTTGTCATTTTTGGGTGTGAGTTGGTGTTTAAGAGGTGAAGTAGGATAACAATCAAAGTGTGACACGTTTTCATTAGAAGGAGGTGTAATATTGGCATCTTACATTACATTCACATTGGGAAGAGATGAGAAATAAGAAGGTGAAATGCAAATTTTAGAAGTATGTCTCACACCACCACATGTATCACAAGTAGATGAGAATGATTGCATACCACACATATTGTTGGGGAAGAGGGGAACATGTTGATATTGGATATTATGCACATTATCAAGAGAAAAATAATCATTCATTTGAGTCAACTCATCAAATAAATACCCTTGGTGAGCTATCTCTTCGCATTAAGAAGCCATGAATTCTGTGAAATTCCAAAAGTTTTCACAATTCATGTTGAAGACTCGATCACCACTCATAATTTGCCAAATTACAATTTTCAAAATTCATGCCCAAAAATAAAGCGCAAAGCGCCTCAAATTTAGTATGAAAGTAGTCACAAGAAGCACCATCAAATATATAATAATCGAACCTAGCAAGATACTCATGGAATGGTTCATTTTCATCTTGATAAATATTGACCGAAGACATGATGGAATATAAGACTCTAAATGCAAATGACTAACCATAAAATAAAGATGCAAGTAATAAATAATCAACAATTTTTTTTTTGGGTGGAGAAAGCAATAAAAGATGAGTCATCCCAAAACTAAACTAAGACATATATCTAACAAATCACCATCCCCGGTAACGACGCCATTTTGACGAGCGGTTTGTCGCGAACCACTCAAGCAAAAATAATTTATAAAACCCAACTAGTGCGATAGCGGTAGTCGGGGTCGGTCTCAAGGATGGTGAGGTTAGATTGGTTACAAGTTTAGGTTTTCATTCTAGTTTAGGCAAATACAAGGTTTGGTGTTTATGTAACTAAATTAATAAGAAATAACTATGAAATGAACAAACTAATACTAATGCAAATAAGGGGAAAGTTAAGGTCTCGGGGTTGCAAATGTGAAGGTAATGAGCTGGGTCTCGACTCAAGGAGAGGATGAGGTCGGTCTACATGAAATCCCGAGTCATACTTATGCTTTCGCATCAAGACAAGACCCAAAATTGACTTATCCAAGCTTTTGCTATAAGGATAAGTCGCAAAAGAAGTGAAAGACTCAATCTTTCAATCAAGGCATTTCAGTAAACATGCGGTGTGCATGTGAATGAACACAAACTACCCATATTAAACTCATAGCCTCAACACCATAATCAAATCATATTTAATCATAAAAGCATCCTCTTGACCCTAACAATAAACTACTCAAACCTAATTAAGACAAACAGAAAGATTAATACAATATTAATAAAGGTAAACATCACTAATTACTAGATCTACTAAAACTACAATATATAATGAAAATGAAAATGAAAAAAAAAATGAAAACAAAGAAGGAAAGATTTAATCTTTACAGATTAACAAAGATGAGACGGAAAAGATACTAACTTGGATAAAAATCCAATCTTTCGATTTAATCTTCATACAAAATCTTTGTAATTGCTAAATTCCGCGCATCATATTACTAAATCCCGCGCATTTTGGGCCTAATATTACATAATTACCCTTCATCTTAAAAAGAGTTATCTCTCTCCTCTCTTTCAAAACCTAATCAATTCGTTAATAGTTCGACAATAATGGATCTAAATTTGCGCATATCATAAGTAATTTTTCTGTTTCTTCAATAGCTTATTCATGAAAAACAACAAATCAATGAATACATCACCCAAAACTGACAAAATCAATTAAGCTCCAAACTTTATTTCAAATTTCTCAAATAAGTCATGGAAAATTGACAAATCAATGAATACCCAAAGCACCATTTTCATCAAAAGTTGAAACCAATTTGACAAATACAAGACGTAAAAACCCAGATTAAATTCAGTAATTTTATTGCAAAAATGATTGGTATTTTGAATAGACGAATTCGATAAAATTACTGATCCGAGGGCGACCTATGGTGGTTGCTTTGGTTCTGCGGTTGTGCGTGATATGGATGGGATGAACAATTGTGTTAGATCGGTCAGTGCAGGGCGGTGGCTGGTTGACGCGTCGGAGGGGTGAGCGGCGCGGTGGTAGGGGCGAGTAGAGGTGGCCGGCTGTAAGATTGGGGAGGGGGATGGGTTGTTGGTATTGGTGTTGGTGTCGAGGGGTTGGGTATGGAGGGCTTATTCTCTCTCTTGTTTCATTCTTTACAGGATGAAAAATGAGAGGGGTATACTCGAAATACAAGAGAAAATGCGCGGGATTGAGTAAATTGGTGCGCGAGATTTAGCAAGTCCCAAAATCTTAGGAACTAAACTATAACAAGATTAAACTAAATTTGGAGAAAGATTAAAGGAGGAAATTAATCTAAGATAATATAATCTAGGGAGAGTTTTTTTATTTTTCTAGTCTAATAATCTCATCCTAGTCTAATAATATTTTAATGGGAGAGTAGTCGTCTCATATCTCCCCCTTCGTCTCATAATATTGGTGGCTTATAATAACACGGGTCTTCTTTTTTATATGTTGTCTCTCTCCATCTGATCCCCACTTTCTCCTCTAATAATTATGTACCAACTAGACCTGGAAAATTGGGCTTGGGCCCAGCGGGAGGCACGGACCCGACCCGACGATGAAGGATTTGTCACGGACCCCTCAACCAAACAAAATTTATAAAGCTCAATATCAAACTAATTAATGTAGTAGGGTAAGGAGGTCGAACCCAAAGGACAATTAGGATTGGCTATCGATTTTTGTTTTCATCTAGTCTAGTTCGGACGAAGATGAGAGGTTCAAATGCTAAAGAGGAGGTAGATGTAATAACTAAAACTTAGCAATGAAGCAAGAAAAGATTCAGCAAGGATTAAAAGAGATTAAGGTGAATGTGTTCATTAATATAGGCATAGGTCGATTATGATGAGGGTTAAAACTAGCCTAATGGTAAGTCTAGATATGTCTTCACCTCTTGGTGCAAGACGGTCTCTAGGCAAGTCTCCACCTCTAGGTGCAAGACGGTCTCTAGGCAAGTCTCCACCTCTCGGTGTGAGACGATCCCTAGTCCAAGGATTGGTCGGGAGCTCGCCCTAACCTCCCCTTAAACATTCAAAACACACACAAACACAATATAAGTCTAAGCTCTCGCCTAAACTAGTAATTTAACATGGAAATCACTTAAATTGCTCATTCAAGCATTTCATCAAACACCTTAGTGCACAAAACAACTAGACTACCAAAAGACTTAATCTTTATGCCCAATTACCATAATCAACCCTTAAACCTACATTAACTCCCCATCTACCTTAGTAATACACTACTCACACGTACTAATATGAAATAAGCATTAACGATGGATACTTTGATACCAAATAAACAAGGAAAGACATGGTCAACATCTAAACTAATTAAACAAACAAGAATAAGTAATTAAATGACAAATTGATGAAATAAAGATGAGAATTGCACCAAACTTGTAATAAAGATGGAAACTTGAATTAATAATAAAAGAAGAGTCTCCTCTTGTGTTCCAATTACAACCCAAATATTCAATAAAAATTAAGAGAAAGACTAGATCTACTAATAACTAAGTAGAAATAAGGAGTAATTATAATTAATTAGAAATGAATAAAGACTAATTAGGGAAATATCCTATTCTAATCTACGGTTCATAAAATAAGATGGCAGTGTATGTGGTGTGTTTTTATTCTATGGTGGTCTCCTTATGTGGTGAAGAAGAATGGAGTATTTTTATTCCTTCCTTTCTTCTTGATCTGAAAACCAAAGAAGGAGGAACAAAAGAAGAAAGGTCTGCCATGGGTTGGTGGTTGCCAAAGACCGGCGGCCGTCCGTCTGCCCGGCACCTAGACAAAGCCACATAACTTCAAAAAACACGTAAATTGATAAGGGAAAACTCCCTGCCGGCGGACCGACCGTCAACCGACCGACAGGGACGTCCAACTCTTCTCTTCCTTCGTTCTCCTGTCATCACGTGGCCCCATGTCGGTAGACCGGCTGCCGGCCAACTGGCAGAGAGGGTCTTCTCTTCTCCTTTCTCGCATCTATGGCCTAAGTGTGGTGGTTGGTTACCGATTGGGTAAGAGTGGGGGATGGTGGCCGGCCGATAGTGCCAAGACCGGAGCCGAGCCCAGGTTAAGGTGGGGTGGTGCCTGGACGGTTGGCCGACGATAGGGGCAGTCCGACAGGGGGGTTTTCCTCCTTTCTTCTTTTTACTTCTTTATTTCTTTCTTTTCTTTCTATCTTTTATTTCTTTCTTCTTTCTTCATGTAATTATTTAGTGACGGTTTCTTGTTTCTCTTCCCGTCTCATTCTTGTCTTGGCATATTTCCTATAAAATGAGACGGAATTATATAATATGAGAGTACGAGGGATAAGAGGCAAAATACAATAAAACAGACGTTAAAACTGAATTAAATAAGCCCGAAATATAAGGGAATAAAGAAGGGAACCGGTCCAAAATAAGCGTATATCACCCGGTACCGGCCCGACACGGAGGTGAAAACCGGGTCGGCCCGAGCACGGCCTGAGCATACCTAAGGCGGGCCGCGGCGCAAGGAAAAGAAAAACGGCAGGTTTTTAGCCCGACCCGACACGAACCCGAGAAGTCTCGCACGGTTAGGCACGAAAAATGTCCCGAGTATGTCCTGACACGGCACGACCCGATATACCACTTTTAAGTGTTTTTTTTTTCAATTTAATATACTATAAATACCTCCTCTATTCAATTCATTTGATTAACAATTCAATCATTTCTCTCTTATCTTACAATATTCTACTTATAATCTTCTAAATACTTACAAATTACAATATCTTTATAATATATTTATTAATTCTTCTTCTAATTACAATTAGTCAATTACTAAATATATAAACTTATTATTTTAAAAAAACTTATTATTTTTTTAACCTCCAACGAAAAAAAAGCATACAAAATAGGGCTAATCGGGCCAGGCACGACTCGGCCCGAAGCCCACGCACGACACGACCCCAATTTCGGGCCATGTGCGGGCCGCGGGTAAGGTTTATCGATTTCGGGTCTGTCACGACACGACCCGAAGGCACGAAAAATCGGGCGTGGGCCGGGCCAGCTTCCCGGTTAGGCACGACATGCTGGCCCAAATCAAGGCACGGCACGACCCATTGCCAGCACTGGTACTAACCCACAACACTCCAAAATAACTAAAAAAAAACTACAAAAAATTACACGCGTGATGGGGCCTTGGCCGGCCGCCAGCCGCCGGCCGCCGGCCGCCTGCCACCTGACCGGCTCAACACCCCTTGCTTTAAAATGGCCAAAGTTGAGTGTGAGGGGTCCCTAGCCGGCCACCTGGCGGCCGGTGGACCAGCTGGAAACCCAGCCTTTGCTCAATTGGTGTTGAGGTGGAAGTCGCAGTTGCTGCTGCGATTGTTGTTGTTGCCGCCGCCGCCGCTGCTCCTGGTTAGCGCCAGAGTTGCTAGAACGAGGGCAGTAGTCTGCTCCGGTGGTGTCAGGCGTGCAGGAGGGAACGAGGAGCATGTGGTGCCAATTGAGTCGAGTGGTGGCGCGTGAATGGAGCACAGTGTTTGCTGGTTGTTTGAAGCGTGATGGAGGAACAACTCAGGGTGGCGGAACTGGTGGTGATGCCGGAATTGGTAATGGACAGCTTAATTTGCTGCTGGCTGCACAAAAGTCGAGCTCTAATGTCGGGTTTTTTGGTTTTACAAAAAGGAGATAGGTGAAGAACATGGTAATTATTATGGGTTAATTGAGATTGTATATGATGGTATGTTAATGATTGTGAAATGTCGATTAGTGTGGTTTGATGAACATGGTAGACGAACTGGTGTGATTGTTGGAAGTATTGTTTCAAAAAGAAGATTTTTGTATCTTACATGAGAAAAATAACCTTTGTCTTTATGGTTTATAAGTGATCAAGTATGATAAACTACTAGATGAGTAGTAGTGGAGGGACTCCAATGCCTCACGCGCGCGCACGCCACGCCACGCAGGGCTCGGGCTTTGGTAGAGCATCTGCGGTGCGGGCCAACAACCTATTTTTGGAGGTCGTATCTGTCACTTATTTCCCTCTCTTTTTTTTTTTTTTTTTTTTTTTTTTTGCGTTTTTCCAAGTTTGATTACACAGTCTTCAACACTGATTGTTTTATCTTTCCCAAACTGATTTTACAGTCTTCTAAAAACAAATTCCAAAGGCACCATAAATGAGTTTCTGGATCCTTCTTATATCCCCTATATAATCCCCTTCCTACTGCACTATCAAACACACAACAACTCTTCTCTCTTCTCTCTCTGTCTTACAACTTTATTCTCTCACAAGCTGGTCTTTGGCAACGTTTTGCATGTAGTCCTCAATCTAAGTCTTTGTCGTACACCTTAGACTCGGAAGTCGTGTATCCCTAGAGGTTGGTTGGTAAGAGTCCGTGTGTATCGAGCGGGGCAAATTCAACTTTAGGGCAGTGATCATCATCACGCCACGACAAATCTTCCCTTCTCCGTAAGATCTTTCATGTTCATTGTTTAACGATATAGTCATACCGCCTACAGTCTAAAGTTGAACTTATTTTTCTAAAAATTTCTTGCTCGTAAATTTTTTTTAAGGCGATATGACTCCGCCGATTTCTGCTGCTTCTTTTAATCCTACCCTTATGCCTATTGTTTTTATTCCCGACATGTCAAAATTGGATTTATTTGATGGGAAATATTATAGGCTATGGTCGGATAAAATTTATTTTCTTTTAAGCCAGTTAGGGGTCGATTATACTTTAACTGAAACTGAAGCACCAGAAAACAGTGAACGTAATTTCGCTAAGGATAATAAAACTTGTCGTGGTCTTCTACTGCATTATGTGTGTAAGCCACTTATTATGATTTATAGTAAGCTTGAGATTGCAAAAGATATATGGGGTGCTATTAAAACTAAATACGGAACCGATGATTTTGGCACGAAAAAATATTCTTGCAATAGATGGTGCTATTAAAGCTTCTGTTTATATTGCTGAGTCCATTTATTTATGGCATGCTAGACTAGGTCATGTTAATGTTGATTCAATTAAAAAATTAAAGCATCTTGATCTTATACATGGATTCAGTAATACTCTTTTTGACAAATGTGAAGTATGTGTAGAGGCTAAACATCCCACAACAACTTTCAATAAGCAAGTGAATCGTGCCTCAACACTTCTCGAATTAATTCATACTGATTTGGGAGACTTCAGAAACTCTATGAGAAGAGGAGGTAAGCGTTACTATATCACTTTTATAGACGATTGTTTCAGATATACGAAAGTATATTTACTGAGCTCTAAAGATGAAGTTGAACAGAAATTTTTGATTTATAAAACCGAAGTTGAGAATCAATTAAGCTTAAAGATAAAACGAGTAAGGTCTGATAGAGGCGGTGAATATGATTATCCCCTTAAGAAAATTTGCGAGGAAAGTGGCATAATTCATGAGTTCACCGTCCCTTTCACCCCGCAACAGAATGGAATAGCTAAAAGGAAAAACAGAACTTTAAAAGACATTATGAATGCTATGCTTATTAGTTCTGGTATGCCTACTAACATGTGGGGCGAAGCTATTCTTTTTGCTTGTTATGTGCTCAACAGGGTTCCACAAAAAAAGTTGGACAAGATCCCGTATGAATTTTGGAAAGGTCACAAGCCCAATCTCAATTACCTCAAAGTGTGGGGGTCTCTAGGGAAGATTGTAATACCTGCATTTCAAAGAAGAAAAATTGGACCAAAAACGATAGACGGTATATTCATTGGATATGCTTCTAACAATGCAGCTTACAGGTTCATCCTTAAAGACGTTCAAGTTTTGGCTCTATTAAAGAATCAAGAGTTGTTGTATTTTTCGAAGATATTTTTCCTATGAAACTAATCTCGAACATCGACTAATATCTTTTTCTGAGAATGTTGATATTGTTTCTTCTAGCACAGAAGTTGAACCGAGAAGAAGCAAGAGGGCCAGAATCGAAAAGGATTTTGGGTCTGACTTCATCACCTTCTTAACTGAAAATGTACATCTTAACGAAGAAGACATTTGTGCTTATGTTCTTGAAAATGGTCCTAGAACTTACATGGAGGCCATGAGTTCTATCGACTCGACTTTTTGGCTGGAAGCCATAAACAGCGAGATAAATTCCATCAAAAGCAACAACACTTGGATCCTCACCGACCTTCCTAGAAGGTGTAAACCTCTAGCAAATAAATGGGTATTCAAGAAGAAACTTAAACCATATGGGTCTATTGATAAGTACAAAGCTAGACTTGTCGTTTGTGGTAATCGACAAACCAAAGGTTTGGATTTCTTTGACACTTATTCTCCTGTCACTAAAGTTGCAACTATTAGAGCCTTGATTGCATTGGCTTCTATACATGATATTTTTGTGCATCAAATGGATGTAAAGACAGCCTTTTTAAATGGAGATCTAAACGAAGAAATCTATATGAAACCACCAGAAGGTTGTGTGGTTTCGGAACAAGAAGACAAGGTATGTAAACTCGTTAAATTTTTGTATGGTCTAAAGCAAGCTCCCAAACAATGGTATGACAAATTTCACCAAACTTTTCTTTCTCATGGTTTTCATGTAAATGATTCGGATGCTTGCGTTTATGCTAAGGCTGACAAACTTGGATGCCTGATTGTGTGTGTCTATATGTTGATGATATGCTTATTTTTGGGACTAATTTGGATGTCATTAATAACACTAAATCTTTTCTAAGCTCGCGTTTTGACATGAAATATTTAGGTGAGCGGATATTATTCTTGGAATAAACATCACTAGGACTTAATATGGTTTGTGTTTGGATCAGTCACACTATGTTGAGAAAATTTTAAAGAAGTTTGACTGTTTTGATTGTCCACCTGTTAAAACTCCGTATGATCCTAGTATTCATCTAAAGAAAAATAAAGGTAGTAGCGTAAATAAGGAGGAATATGCTAAGATTATTGGCAGCGTTATGGTTCTCATGAACTATACTAGACCATACATCGCTTACACGGTAAGTCGGCTCAGCATGTACACTCACAGCCCAAATCAGTCACATTGGTATGCTTTACTTAGACTTTAAAATACCTCAGGGGAACTATGGATTGAGGTTTACATTATACCAAAAATCCTTGTGTTGTAGAGGGCTATTGTGATGCTTATTGGGTGTCTGACAACGATCGGATTCATTCTACGAGTGGATATGTGTTTATTCTAGCCAGTGCTGCCATTTCATGGAAATCTTCTAAACAAAATTGTATCGCTAAATCTACTATGGAGTCTGAATTCATTGCTTTAGAATTGGCAGGACAAGAGGCTGAATGGATAAGGAATCTACTATCAGATATTCCGTTATGGGGGGGACCAGCTCCATCACTCTCAATGCATTGTGATTCTTAAGCAACAATTGGCGTGGCAGGAAATCAAGCCTACAACGGGAAAAGAAGACATATATACTTGAGACACGCCATTGTGAGGGATCTGATCAGAAATAATGTGATATCACTACAATATGTAAAATCGGAGAGGAACATTGCAGATCCTCTCACGAAAGGCCTCTGCAGAAAATTGGTGCTGGAGTCAGCACAAGGTATGGGTTTAAAGCCTATTGGGAGTGAATTGTGACGGGGATCCCTTACTTAGGTTTAACTAAGTTCAATGGGTCAAACGAAGTCACGAGGATCTCATGTTATAATACTACTAACATTCCTATTTATAATAAAAGTGATGTAGTATACCTTTCTTTATATTCGGTGTTATATCTGTCATGCGAGGAAGGATGAGCTAAGCTCTTAATAAGTCCATAGTCCTTTTGAAAGGATGGTTTGTGATAGTCAAATCTGATGGACTTACCTATGTGAATGTGGGGGATATTCCCACCCCCCATGAGGTCTTTAGGTTGTAGGACCTCTAGAGCATTCACGAGAATCCAGGCATGTGGGGGCAATCACTTATGACATTTCGCGAGGACGAACGCAGATTTGAATAAAGGTTTGTGCGCAACCAACCAACACAAAACACCGTGGAGGGTTCAAGGCCAAAGGCCACTCATCACAGCTGTGGCAGGTAGGTTGTATGCACTGGGTGACAACTCAAACCCACAGGGTATTGTCATCTCAAGACTTATTTTCCGTTGCCATAGATAAGCTCTTTTTAAACCCTTTCTGAATCATGTGGGGGATTGTTGGAAGTATTACTTCAAAAAGAAGATTTTTGTATCCCACATGGGGAAAAAACCTTTGTCTTTATGGTTTATAAGTGACCAAGTATGATACACTACTAGATGCATAGTAGTGGAGGGACTCCATTGCCACACGCGCGCGCGCGCGCCACGCTGGGCTCGGGGCTCGGGGTTCTGGTAGAGCACCTGCGGTGCGGGCCAACGGCCTATTTTTCGAGGTCGTATCTGTTTTATCTTCCCAAACTGATTGTTTTATTTTTACCAAACTGATTTTACAGTCTTCTAAAAACAACTTCCAAAAGCACCATAAATGAGTTTCTGGATCCTTCTTATATCCCCTATATAAACCTCTGCCTACTGCACTATCAAACATACAACAACTCTTCTCTCTTCTCTTTCTGTCTTACAACTTTATTCTCTCATAAGCTGGTCTTTGGCAACGTTTTGCTAGTAGTCCTCAATCCGAGTCTTTATCGTACACCTTAAACTCGGAAGTCGTGTATCCCTGGAGGTTAGTTGCTAAGAGTCCGTGTGTATCGAGCGGGGCAAATTCAACTTTAGGGCAGTGATCGTCATCACGCCACGACAATTCTTCCCTTCTCCGTAAGATCTTTCCTGTTCATTGTTTACCGATATAGTCATACCGCCTACAGTGATGGTGATGATAGGATATGGTTAAGCTCATTGGGCTTGACTTTGCTTTATAATTTGAATTTGCTTTACTTCGTTACTCGCAATTAAACTCGAGCTATTAATTGATTAAAGCACACAAAACTGAGTCAAATATCAGATAAAGGTAGGGGTAAAATGATGCAAAAATACCACTCATCACCCCCCCCCCCCCCCCCCCCCCCACTGCAACCCACCGCTAGTGACCTACTTCGCCGGCGACCCCTCCGATGACGGCATGAGAAGAGTAAAGTGGGAGAAAGGCCACTACGAATTTTACTCTTTCACATACCGCTAGTGACCTACTTCGCCGGCGAACCAGCCAATAATATCTTTCACATACGGCTATTACAATTTTAGCCTTGTCACTTTTTTCAATCTTCACCCAAATATTTGTTTTTCTCCCTTCCCTTATCACCTTTCACCCCCAACCCCACTTACGTTCAACACCTTTCTTGTTCCGGATAATTCAATCGTCGGCCGACATTGCTCCGGCCGACCTCGCGCCAGAAACACCAAGTTTTCCATATATGCTAGCAGGTAGTATTGACCCTCCAATAACCCGATCCGTTAACTTCATGTTTAAGTGAGAGTTACGAAGTATGACACAATCATATATCTGTTCAATTCTGTAACCAATAACTTATAAAAGGAGACGAAGTTGATCCGTAAGCGCTATGATTGAGTTTGTTATGGGCAAAGTTAAAGAATTTATCTTTTTTTTTTTTCTTACTCCTCCCAAAATGGGTCCTCTTTAAAAATGTACTAACTCGATCCGATCCCTCTTTCTCATTTGGAGAAATGCTTAATTAATTGTGGGACAATAACAACAAAAATATCATTACTGTCGTTATGTCATTTGTTCAAATAATTATGCTCTAATAAACTCCTAGAAATCTAATAAACTCCTAAAAATGCACTAACTTGATGTATAGAATCATTTCAACAATTAACAAACCCTAATAATTTCACTAAGTGAATAACAATTAGATTTGAGTTATTTGAACAATAAGATTCGATTTTAGGGGAAAAATATACTTCCTCCCTTCAACTCCACCCTACCATATTACTTTTTCACATTTGCCGATACGTGTTTTACGCGGTAAATATCGTCAGCTACGTGATTGCAAAAATTATAAAAGTTAGATATTAATAATATACTGGTAAAGACGAATCAAATAAGATTACACATGAATATATTTTTTACATATATATTGAGAGAAAATTGCAATTATATGATCACTTGTCAATAGTGTATGAAAGTGAAAGTGGTAGAGTGGAGTTGAAGGGAGGAAGTATAAAAGCTAAATTGATTAGGTTTATAAGAAAATAGGGTATCATCTAGAAAGTTTATAAGGAAAGAGCAAAATTAAGTCCAAAAGATGAGGCCTCATCCATTTACCCTTGTGAGCGGAAATGGAGAGAAAGAAATGAGGAGGATCTAAATTGGGTTGAGACTCGTCAGAGGTTACAAATTAGAGCTTGCCCAACATACTAAGGGGTTGTTTGGTTACCCACTAAATAATATAGGAACTTAAATTCATGTGAATTGTAAAATGGGCATGTTGTTTGGTTGCCCCAATTCACATGAATTGGAAGTTCCCATGAATTTCAATTCCTCCATAATGGGGGAAGTGGCTTACCTAGGTCCCCATAGGTAAGTTGGAATGCCTACATGAATTACACTTCCTCTATGTCAACCAAACACTATTTACTAATTCACATGAATTCTAAAATCATGTGTTTTATGATTTCCTATACAATACAAATTCCCACATGCAACCAAACAACCTCAGAGTCCTTGTTTGCAAAGCTCATTCATCATCTCCCGTACGTTCATTATCTGCCTCCCTCTCCACTCGAGTAAAATAAAATGCAAGCAGTAGGAATTCACAATTTCAGGAGGATCATCAATGATGATTCAAATTTGGTGATTCAATCCATGGCGGCAAATAATGAGCGGCGAAGTAAAAGCAATTCGGGTTCCGAAGCTCGAATCTCTCTTGTTTTGGCCATCGCAACTCAGACTGTCTCTGTTTCTTCACGAGTTTTGACTGATTTATATACCGAAACCGCCAAGTACGTGGTTCCCAAACAATTTGAGGCTCCTACTCTTGACCAAGCTTTTATGTCTGGTATGCTACTTTATTCATCTACTTTATTTATAGAGATGGAAGTAATAATCTTGTCTATTATTGTTACTGATTTTATGTTTGTAAAAGTGAAGTTTACAATTATTACATACCAAGTATGAGCTTATAATCTTATATAGACAAGTTAGTTAGGAAATTAGTTGAGGAAGTTTGTTAGACTCCTAACTAACCTTACTTCTAACCGTCTTAACTAACTCATCAGCTCCTATACTTCACATATTGACAAAAGCTTTCTCAATTCTGCTATTTTAATGCTATTACTATTGTTGTCTTAGTTCCTGACCTTGAAACAGTCAAGTTTAAGGTGTTGAGTAGGACGCCCCGGTATGAGATTCGCCAACTCGAGGTATTAGAAGCTCTTTTTACATAGAGTCTAAGAAGCCATTGCTTCATTATGTTGTTGTTCTTCGAATGTGCAGTTCTAACTAGGGTGACATATACTAAACAAACAGCCTTATTTTGTTGCGGAAGTTACTATGCCTGGGAGTAAGGGATTCGATTTCTATGGAGCTTCCCAGTCCTTCAACACGCTCGCTGAGTACTTGTTTGGTAAGGTATTCTGCTAACTTTCCCGAGTTACTCAACGTCTAATTTGCGTATACATAATGCTCACTCTCTAACTTGGCCTCACGGATTTTGAATGTACTGCGTGTAACCTGATTTGCGCTATTCAGAATATAGCTAATGAGAAGATGGAGATGACCACACCTGTTAGTACTTGTAAATCCACGTCTGCTGGACAGAAAATGGAAATGACAACCCCTGTTATCACAACCAGGGTAAGCATTGGCTACAATATTTACTACCTGCTGGACTAATCATTTGTTTCGACGCACTATTAGTATTTTACGCTTTTTCTTTGGCAATAGGACTTCATGTCCATGGTTTTTTTTAGCGTTCTGCTTCATTTTGTTTGATATAACTATTTTTCTATTAAAATATTTGAACTTGCCGATTTAGGCCGGTGAGCAAGAAAAGTGGGTGATGTCCTTTGTCATGCCTTCCAAGTATGGAGCTAAACTGCCACTACCAAAGGATCCAGCTGTAAGGATCAAAGAGGTGTCAAATAAAATTGTTGCTGTTTATGCCTTCTCAGGTATGGACTGACCTTAGATTTAGAAACCTGATAAATGGAACTCCCTCCGTCATGGTCATTTGTCTACCTTTTTCATCTTTTGGTGTCTTATTCATTTGTTTACCTTTCTATATTGGGAAGGCTTTTGATTAATACCACTACCCACAAATGGTCCCCTCCCCTATCCTTGGTCTTTATACCAAAACCAAAGGTAAACAAATGATCGGGACAGAGGGAGTAATTATCTTTTGAGCACTCACAACGGACCATCGATTTTCATGTTTCCTTATGTATTGGTTCCTTGTAGTGCTTTTGGTAGGTTGTCAACCTTTGTTGCTGTATACTACAGCTACCTCTTTTTGTACAGACTGCTAATTGACATAGATTAGGATCATGCTGCAAATATGTTTGTTATATATTGGAGTGAAATTCTTTCTGATGATGAGTAAAAAGTAGCATGAAATTACAGACTGACTTTGAAGTTTATTGTTAGCATATAGAAATATCAAGTGCACAAAGTTGGTGTCAGTAATGTGACCTAATTCGGAGGCGGATCTCCACAGCAAAGTTAGGGCTGAAACATGTGCTGAGAGAAAAGACGGGATCTTGAACTCTCAAAATGTTATTTTAACATGCATTTTCTTGACTCCTGCATGCTTCTTCCCCTTTATACTTATCAGTATATGCTAAACATCTTCTTTATTGGAAGCTAGGTTATGTGACTGATGAAGAAGTTAAGCAGCGAGAGTCAATGCTCCGAGATGCTCTGAAGAATGATAAGGAATATCAAGTGAAAGTTGGAGCTCAAGTTGAAGTTCTCCAAGTAAGACAGTGTTTGTATTAATGAGAAATAATTTGATAGAACTCTTAGAAGATTACCCTTTTCTTTTCAGCATTGGTAACAATATCATTACTATCTACGATTGACCTTTAGGAAATAAATAATTTAGAAAATTTGAGCAGTATGCATCTGCATTCCTTAGTTGTCTTCTTCAGACTGCTGTTCTGACTTACAATGCTCTTATTTATGCAGTATAATCCCCCATTCACACTCCCATTTACTCGGCGTAATGAAGTTGCTCTTGAAGTTGAAAGGAGATAAGTTAGTTCGTGGACCATATCCATTTCTATTGAATATACCGAAATGGCAACATCAAAGATTGCGTACGGTATCCTACTATCTCGTGTGTGTATAATAGAAGTCAGCTCTGCCCCGGAAGTTGAAAAGGAACAATATTTGATCCTGAACTGTATCCGTGACTTTTGAATATACAGAAATGGCAACATTGATTATTTTCTACAGTATCTTGTGTGCGTGTGTGTGTATAACTTATATACAGTCATACAGAGTATATAAATAACTTAGCAGTTTATCGTCGATAGTTCTCTTTGTTGGATGGGTTTGCTACCTCTGAAGTGTATTATTAGAAAAACAAATTTATCACAGAGGCACAGGTGTAATAACTCGTGTTTATTCTAATCCGACCTGTGTGACCTAATCTGACCTCCGTGAAAGCACGTGTTTGCTTTATTACTCCTTCCGAGAAGGTAATTTAGTTTAGAGAATTCTCACATTACAAAATACTGCATGGCTATTATTAAGTTGTGTTAGATACTAGTGTTCCATATGTTTGCAATGTTTGCAATAAAACAAGTTATACATCACCCATGCAAGCATTTTGCAGAAACACAGTATGTTGTAGTGACTTTTCTGTTATAATAATTGTCTTACAGTTTTTGTTTTTCAGTAGACATACCTCCATCCAACTGATGGCGATGTCGGCGTTGACAAGCTAAGTGGATACTAAGCAGAACTGTGTAGCATAAGTTCTGTATTTTACACATTAGAAGTCTCCGACACTACAATTCTACTTCAGGAATACATTTCAGTGATGGCGTCCACATCTCATTGTTACAGCACTTGTCAGTTGTCTTGACTGTAGTCGTTCCAGTCGTTTGTAGCTCAGGAACAACGTCCTTCAATGAGACAACTCCTTTTTCTAATATCTCCTTCAGCTCTTGCCTGCTGATAACAACCTTTATTCGCAAACTGCTCTTCATGCTATCTCCAACTTTGGTCGACTCGGGTTCTGAAAAATGGACCTTTTTCCCAATCTTTAGAGATGGAGTTGGAGGTGCAGGCACAAGATGGTAAAAACGACCTGCCACCAATTCAATATTCGACTTCAGATATTGCCGGACTGGTAGCATATCTGAAACTGCATGACCTTTGAATTCTGACAACACTTCCTCTACTTTAATTGATGCTTTATATTCCAAAATTTTACCGTCTGTTTTTCTGATTTTAACCGTCTTCTTTTGCCATCCTAAGCAGTTTCCCATGGCTACTAAGATATGCTGGTATGAAAGATCTCTGTGTAGGATTGTAGTGAAGAAACAGGCAGATAATTATCTTGTAGTATATGTAGGGAGTGGTGGGGCGGTTCCAAGTGCTCTTTTTACATTCAAAGTTTCTTCTAACCCCACATAATTGTGTTGGTGTACAAGTTGGACTAAAATATTTGCACACCATTCCCTTTATAGTTGCAGAAATTCTCATTTGTAACCGAGAAATATAATCATTTTATAGTCAAAGGTAATCATTATCTAATAACTAAAAATCTGTGAATAATTATTTTTTATTATAAAATGATCATATTTTGTCCGTCTAATCACAAATTATGCTAATTGTTATAGTTGTACAAAGGATTAATTGTGGATTACAGGATTAACCTGTCAATATGCACTAGTAAAGTGTAGTTTGCTGTGTAACAATGTGCTCTTATGTCATTATCATGCAAACAACAAGGAGTGTTATTGGCTGAGCAATCAAGTAAATGGTATTTTACTGTCCTTGACAAGGTCAGCCAGTTACAACTTTAGGTGCTCTGGAATTTCTCTTTGCTTTAATTATTAACTTAAGTGATTAAGATTGACCAATTTTTCTCCCTTTGCAGGTCCATTAATTGATTCAGCTAGTGGTCGGCTGCATAATTTTCATTTTATTTAACTCTCTTGAAAGGGACTCCTCTTTGCTGCGAGACTTCCCACTATATTGCTTGGAGGTCATTTTATTATAATCTCATGAATTCAAGTATACAACATATATATAATAGAAGTATAACACAAGGGATACTAGTGATGTATGTGGATCGCGTTTGGGTTGGGTGAAGCTTGACCTCCATCCATTTATCACATTACAAACTTGGATAATGTATAAAAAAAATGTAATTTAATTTAATTATATATTAAGTTCTAAATTAGTGTATAATTTTTCCAAAAAGAAAGGATATTTGGTTGGGGATGTATGCCGGGGGGATTTAGCTTCACCCACCATCCATTTATTCCATCCGTCATCCATTTATTTCAGGTTTTCGTACATCCATTTTAATTGGATGGATGAATACTGTACGGGGGTTGGTGAAATTAACATCTCTAATATATATATTATCTTAAGCCTATGTTCTTAAGACAATTTTGAGTTACTAAATTCGTGTTCCTAACTTATTCACTTGGGTGTATAACTTGGAGGAGCATTGTACTAACCTTTGTGTACAGGTCGAAGAGTCGATGGTAAGAGGTGAGTTAACTCTTACGTAGTGGTGCGTGCAAGTGGCCGGGCTTATTTCCTTGAGGTCGGCTATGCTTCACCTGAATACCTTTTTGTGCCTTTGCAACAAGTTGATCAACTCTTCTTCTTCATGTTTATCAAGCTTGCTTGAGCTGATAAATGGAAGGGTATTATCTTTTCCCAAAAAAAAAATACTTAATATGGTTTGATAGGCTTTTCAACTGGATCTTTTGAGGGTTGACAATGGATGGAAGGGGTTTGTTGAGTGCCATGATCAAAGGCAAACAACTCAGACACAGTAGATCTCCTTCGCAGGTTGCAGTGTGGGCCGCGGCAAGCGCTTTTCTTTGTTTTCGAGCATTTATTTTTGCATTTGGCTCATCGATCTCTTTGGTTGTTTCCTTTCGATCTTCTTTTTCCTAAGACTTCAAAACATTCATGCACATCACTGAACAACAACAAACTCAACCTTCTTCCTCCCAATTGTTAGTGAGGGCAACCTCGAGTGGGTTCCTTTGGCACAATTAATAGACTTGTTGAAAATTTGGCTCAAACACTTCTAAGAAATATCAACAATGCACATCGTTTGGGTGTCTCATGGAATCATATATGTTGTAGGTCAATCTGTTACTCTCAAAATCCATTGTCATAGTCTCCTTTGATACGTCTATCTTTGTCTTTGAAGTTTTCATGAATGGTTTCCCAAGAAGGAGTGAGGTGGCCTTCAGATCAAACTCCATATCTAGCATGTCAAAGTCGGCCGGGAAAACTAGGCTGATAATCTCTACCAAGACATCCTCTGCCAAGCCCTTAGGGTATACATTGGATCGGCTGACCAATTGGATGACTACTCCGGTCCTAGTCAATGGTCCTAACCCCAAGGTTTTATAAATGGAAAAAGGCATGACATTTATGGAGGCACCGAGATCTAACATAAGATGGTTGAAACTTTGTTTTCCAATGGTGCAAGGAATAGTGAACATTCCTAAAACTCCACATTTCTCGGGATATGTTCACTAATCCTATCTGGTGTGTGCCTTTCTTAGAAGTACGCTTTGGGGGTGCAAGAATTGACATAACGAGGGTCACTATTAAGCAAGTTACGAAGTGGAATGTTTACCTCACATTTCTGGACGTTCTTATACAAATCGAAATCTTTCTCGAACTTTCCTATGCTTGCAAGAGCACTTGGAAAAGGAACCTCCGGAACGTATTCCCTAGCAACTTCCTCCACTTCTTCCTTGCCTTTTGATTTTGGTGATCCTTTTCCTTCCATTGAAAAATCCTCTTTGTTTGCTCTTTGCTTCAATTGGGTGCTTGGGGATATCCCACTCATGTCTACCACCAACTTCCCTTGATCTTCAATATAATTGGTTTCCATTTCCAATTTTTTTTTTATTTTCCTCTACCTTTTTTTTCAAGAGGGTTCACCTTAAGTTCCTTCCTCCCCCTCCCCCTCCCTCGTAGGGTCATGGTACTTGCATTCTCTTTTGAGGGAGGTATAGCTTGTGAGGTAAATCTTGTTGAGCCCTTGGCTTGTACTTAGGAGATATTGAAGGAGAGTTGAGAAACATGATTATCCAAGCTAGTGAACCTAGCCTCATTAAATTCTCGATCCTTATTTACCAATGCTTCAAGCTTTTAAGTAGCCTTAATTTTTTCTTGTTGGCCTTTAAGAATGGCTTGCAAGATTTCACTAATGTTCGGCCCCTTCTCTTGCCCTTGAAATGAAGAGCTCCCTTGGTTGAAATTTTCTCTGTGATTGAAATTTTAGTTGGGTTGTTGATTTGTGGGTAGTTTTGGTAGTTTTGGTTTTAATTTCCTCTTTGCCCATGGTTATTTTCTGAGTTTTGGTTACAATTTTGTCTTTGATTTCCACTGTGATGGTTGATGTTTTGTTGGTTTCCTTGGTAATTGTTTATATTTTGATTAACTTGGTTGTCTTGGTTCTATTTGAGGTTTGGGTGGTCTTTTGTACCAATAATGCTTTAGAAGTTGGAGTTTAGATCATGCTTGTAGTAATTGTGAGGTGTGGGGTTCCTTGAGTTATAATTGCCATAACCTATGGCATTGACGGTCTCACCCCCTCTTGCATAATGCGGCAAGAGTCAGTGGGGGTGGTTGTCACCGCAATATCCTCACTCCCTATTACCGCTAGATCCTTCTCCACTAGTTCCTTTGTTCTTCATGAAACACACTATCATTTGCTTTAGTTCACTCACTTCATCCTCTAGCTTTGAGTTGTTTGAAGATGAGATATTATAGCATATGTTTTTCTTACACCCTTGCTTATGCCTTCTACCGTAGTTAATTGCGCTCCCTGTCAATCTTTCGATGATATCATTTGCTTGACCTATAGAAAGGTTTTCAATGCTTCTCGAAGTGGCGGCGGTAACCATCCTAGCATATTGTTGACTAAGGCCCTCACAAATTCAAGGAGAAGGTCACAATCACTATACCCATTGTATGAGCATTCGTCTAGAAGCTTCTTGAACCTTTCCCAATATTCAAATTACATTTCTTCAAATTATTGCTCAATTTTGGAGATCTCCTTCTTTAGTGAGCGGCTATTGTGGGTGGGAAATATTCTCAAGAAAAACCTCCTTTATATCGACCCATGATCTAATAATGTTGGAAGGGAGGTAAAATAGCCAATCTTTGACACTATCGATCTTGTAGTGAAAAAGGAAAGTGACTTAGCTTGAGTTGGTCTTCCGTTACTCCGTTGGGGATTCTTCCCTCACAAATCATGTGAAATTTCAGTGAGGTGACGATTAGGGTCGTCACCCACGTGTCATTGGAATTTGTGGGAGATTGTGTATGAAGAAGCCCTTTGATAAGATTACAGTATCTCCGTAATCTTCTTGCTACCTTATGAGTCCTAGTACAACATATTCTTGTAATCAATGTATTTAGGAAACCGTATTATACTCGCCTTGTACCTGATGATCATTATTTATACACATATTTTATGCTACCCTTAGTTGCATTTAACTCGATTTACCGTCTTTCCTTGCTTATTTCTATGCTGTTTTAGCTAAAATATAGATTCTGCCGCTTCTGTTATGTTTTAATGCAGATTGGTTGCATTTGGAGCTTTTTGAGTACATATGAAGCATGGCGGAGTAGGATCGTAGAAGGTTAGGCACGGAAATCGAGAAAGAAAGAGAAGAAATGAAGAAAATCAAGAAACGAGCCATTTTAAAGGGCTGCTCGACTGAGCAGAAGGGCCTTGCTCGATCGAGTCGCACTGTGGTCATGCTCGATCGAGCAAAATCACTTTGCTCGATCGAGCAACCCAATATTTCGGCGGCTTTCTAATATTTTCCTAAACTTTAACCTAATTAATTAGACTTTTGTATTATAAAAAGAAAGCTCGTCTTTCATAATTAGACATGCTTTTTAAGGCTTTTGAATGCTTTTCATGCTTTAATATTAGAAAACCTAATTTAGCTTTCTTTGCCTCTGGATTTTATTCATCAAAGACGATTGTCTTTAGTTCAACTTGTAATCGGTATTCTTCAATCTTTCTTCGTTATTCAATTTAATTGCTTTCTAGTTCTTAATTATTCTTTGTTATTCCTTTCAATGTTGTTAATCATGTTTACTTTAATAATTGTTGTTGTTATTTATATCATTATGAGTAGCTGAATTCCTTTCTAGGGTTGAAAGGGAATCTAGGATTGTTAGAAGGGGTAGACTAATTAATTGAATTGCAATTGCATGGTTATCGTTTGATTATCGTTTTAATTCTAGTTGTTTGATTACTGGCCAGGATTAATTAACTAGTCTCGCGAATTAGGATTGACACCGACCGGGTTAAGACTAAGATAGGCTACGATAATTGAATAGAACTCGTTTAATGATAGCGATCGCATGTTAAATTGTAGATCTAAAGGGCATAATTGAATCGACCGATCTTGTGACCTTAGATAACTTTATTGCATGATAGTTGATTTTATCCCTATCCCTGAATAATAATCCTAGTGAACCTGAGACCCTAGACTTTTAATCTTATTATTTTCAATCTTTTATTATTAGTTGTTATTGTTTATTATTAGTTGTTATTGTTTTCTATTAGTTATTGTTATTGATTGCTTTTAGTTTAGAAACCAATCTCAAACTCCGAAATTGTCACTTTAGAGACGAACTTAGTTTAACAGATTAGAATACTACCGCCTCCCTGTGGATTCGATACCTTGATTACCGATGACTATTAGTTAGTTGTGAGTTTGGTTTACTTTGATTAAGGAGACGCGACTTTAACCTTATCAAATTTGGCGCCGTTGCCGGGGAGGCAACAGTTTTCTGTTTGTTTCTACTTAGTTTGTCTTTTTCGTCTCAGGGAACTTAAGTTCCTTGAGACTGTTCTCATCCTTTTCTTTAGTTTTTGTTTATGCCCAGGTGTTCTAGGTCCGTTCTCGTGCCCTACGATTCCGAACCAGAGAAGACTCTCCGAGCTAGACGAAACTTTTGGAAGGAAATTCAAGAAGCGGAAGACTTGAGTACGCTTGAAACAGTTTACGCCGAATTCGCCGCAGAAAAACCATCCTTAGAAGAGGATACACATATTTCTGCATCCACTACAACCATGCCTACTCTAGCCAGCCATTCGGAGCCTACCGTTGCATCTATTCCCAAGGGATTTCAACTCCCTACTACGGGTAATAGCACTTTTGAGATTCGTCCATCTTATATCTCTTTGGCGGAGCGAAACATGTTTGGAGGGAGCCCTACTGAGGATCCTTCTATATGGAGAAATTCACCAACTATTGTTGCTTTATGCCTTTAACGGGTGGGGTAACGCAAGATCAGATTAAGTTGGTGTTGTTTCCCTTTTCACTACGAGACGGGGCAGAAGATTGGTTGAGTGAGTTAGATATGGCTGCACTTGGCATCACCGATTGGAATTCTTTGGCTCTTGCATTCTACAAAAGATATTTTCCGCCACAGAAAACCAATGCCATTCGAAGCCAAATCACAAGTTTCAAACAAGGTCCCAATGAGAACTTTAATGAGGCCTGGGTTCGCTTCAAAAAGCTTGTCAAGTCTGTTCCACATCATGGTTTTGATACTTGGTTCTTATGCAACAAGTTTTATAATGGGTTATATGATGATCAGAGAACACTGTTAGATTCTGCTGCTAATGGGAGATTCCAAAATAACACTACTGATGCCAATGCTTGGAAGTTAATTGATGAGATGGCTACTCACACTACTGAGAATGGTAATCCTAGGGGTAATGCGAGGAGAGGAGGTTCGGATAATGCAGTTGCAGCTCAGTTGGAGGCATTAACTGCCAAAATTGCCGAGTTACAAACTTCAAAGTCCTTGGAAAATAAGCAAACGGTTCATGCCATGGTTCAACAAGAGCCAACCTGTGAAAGATGTGGTACTATGGGGCATAATGCAGTGGAATGTATAAGTACGGTTGAGCAAGTACTTGCCTTTCAATCCTTTAAGCAAGGTACACCTTACTCCAATTTTTACAATGAAAGGACGAAAGAGCATCCCAATTTCTCTTACCGAAGTCAGAATGTTCTCAATCCTACCCCACCGCCAACTCAACAACAAGGTTCCTCTTATGTGATTCCTTAGAATTGCAATTCTCAAGGTAATTATAACCGTTCCAATCAAGGAGGCCATAACTTTCAACAACCTCCACCTCCACCACCTCCAAGTAATGACATGGAGGAATTGAAAGCCATGTTGCAGCAGAGTCTTATGATACAACAAAAGCAAGATGCTCAGATCTCACAATTGATAGCTCATAACAAGATGGTTGATACTCAAATTGCCCAATTGGCAATTCAAAATCCACATAAACAACCGGGTAATCTTCCTCCTCAAGGACACCCTCCACATGAACAAGCCAATGCAATCACTTTGAGGAGTGGAACCCATTACAAAGGCCCTGAAATGATAGGGGCTAGTTGTTGGTCAAAGTTCGAAAAACAGCGAAAAAGAGGCTGAAAATAAGGTTGTTCGATCGAGCAACACCCCCTTTCTCGATCGAGCAACCCATAAAATTTGCCAAAATTCTGTTCGGGAAGTTTCTGAAAGTTACTGTTCAGAAAAACTCGATCGAGCAACCCCTCTGCTCGATCGAGCAACCCCTCTGCTCGATCGAGCAACCCCTGATCAGGATGATAAGTCTTCTAATTCATCTTCCAAAGCCAAAGAAGCCGAGCCGATTGCCATTGCACTTCTCTTTCCGCACCGCCAACATAAATCCAAGCTTGATAAACAGTTTGGGAGGTTTATAGAAGTGGTTAAGAATTTGCAAGTGAGTGTCCCTTTTACCGAGTTAATCACTCAAGTGCCGGCCTATGCAAAGTTTATGAAGGATATATTGACAAGGAAGCGGTCCTTTAATGAAGTGGAGACGGTTGCATTTACTGAGGAATGCAGTGCTGTGTTGCAATCCAGATCCCCACCTAAGCTAAAGGATCCAGGGAGTTTTTCTATTCCTTGTAATATAGGCTCTTTAGCTATAGATAAAGCCCTTTGTGATTTAGGGGCTAGTGTTAGTGTTATGCCATTTTCTATATGCAAAAAGCTTAATATGGGTCAACTTACTGTTACAACCATGACCTTACAAATGTCCGATCGTTCTATTAAACACCCTTTGAGGATTTTAGAAGACGTACCGGTTAGAGTAGGGAAGTTTTTCATACCAGTTGACTTTGTTGTCTTAGATATGGCTGAGGACACCCAAATTCCTATCATCTTGGGACGACCATTCCTCCATACTGCGGGGGCGGTTATAGATGTTAAGAATGGGAGACTTACACTAACAGTGGGGGATGACACAATAACTTTCAATTTAGACAATGCCATGAAACACCCCATGTTAGAAGAGACATGTCATAGAGTCGATATTGTTGATATAACTATTGATGACTGTCTCTCTTTATGTTTGAATAGGGATCCTCTGGAGATCGCCTTAATTTCCAGCACTGCTGAAGCTGGAAGCTCACGGAGTGAAGAAGTAGTTGAGATGGAAAACCTGCTGACAGAAGAGGACTGCAAGTTACAGAAGGTTTATAGCTTAGGTAACCCCCCTAAGGTTACCGAGGTAAAGAAACCTGAACTTAAACCCCTCCCCTCTCATCTTAAGTATGTTTTCCTTGATTCCCATGAGATGAATCCTGTAATTGTCAGTGCTAGCCTATCTGAAAGCCAACTTACTGATTTGTTGGTGGTTTTAAAAAGGCACAAAAAGGCTATAGGTTATAGCATTGACGATTTACAAGGTATTAGTCCTGACTTTTGTATGCACCGTATCCACTTAGAAGAAGACCATAAACCTTGTAGGCAGGGTCAGCGTCGTTTGAACCCCACTATGCAAGAGGTAGTTAGAAAAGAGGTGCATAAATTGTTAGATGCAGGAATCATTTATGCTATTTCTGATTCAAAGTGGGTCATTCCTGTTCAGGTAGTCCCTAAGAAGGGAGGGACTACGGTCGTCACTAATGAGAAAAACGAGCTCATATCTACTAGACTAGTGACAGGGTGGAGGATGTGTATTGATTATAGGAGGCTGAATGTAGCCACTAGGAAAGACCACTTCCCTCTTCCCTATATTGACCAAATGTTAGAGCGTCTAGCGTGTCATAAATATTTTTGTTATCTAGACGGCTACTCGGGATTTTTTCAGATCCCCATTCATCTTGACGATCAGGAAAAGACTACCTTCACATGCCCTTATGGTGTCTTTGCTTACCGAAGAATGCCTTTTGGGTTATGTAATGCCCCTGCCACCTTTCAACGTTGTATGATGGCTATATTTTCTGATTATATCGAGTCTATTATGGAGGTCTTTATGGATGACTTCAGTGTTTATGGGACCGATTTTGATAGTTGTTTAGCTAATCTGACTAAAGTCTTACAACGTTGTGAGAAAAGCAATCTTGTGTTAAACTGGGAGAAGTGCCACTTCATGGTAACTGAAGGGGTGGTACTTGGTCATTTGGTGTCTGGACGAGGCATCCAAGTGGATAAAGCTAAAGTGGAAGTGGTTGAGCAATTACCGTACCCGGTGAAAAAAGTGTTAGAAGTTTCCTTGGTCATGCGGGGTTCTATCGCCGTTTTATTAAGGATTTTTCAAAGATTGCTCAACCAATGACTAAGCTTCTCCATAAGGATGCCCCGTTTGTGTTTACTGATGAGTGTGTTAAGTCTTTTGACAGGATTAAACAAGCTCTAATCTCAGCTCCTATTATCCAGTCTCCTGATTGGACATTACCGTTTGAGATAACGTGTGATGCCAGTGACTATGCAGTTAGGACTGTTTTGGGGCAAAGAAAGGATAAGGTGCTACATGCAGTTTAATATGCCAGTAAGACGTTGGATGATGCGCAAGTTAACTATGCTACCACTGAAAAGGAGTTACTTGCAGTTGTCTTTGCCTTAGATAAGTTTAGAGCCTATCTTTTGGGTTCTAAGGTGATAGTCTACACTGACCATGCATCACTAAAGTACTTGTTGGCTAAGAAGGAAGCCAAACCTCGGCTTATTCGTTGGATCTTGTTGCTACAAGAATTTGATTTGGAGATCCGGGATAAGTCAGGTGCTGAGAATGTGGTTGCTGACCATTTGTCTCGTTTAAGGTTCGAAGGGGGCGATTCCATCACCATTGATGATTCGTTTGCTGATGATCATCTCCTTTCCATTACCATGGAGACTCCATGGTTTGCCGATTATGCCAACTTTTTGGTTGGGGGAATTATGCCTCCGATCAATCCTATCAGCAAAAGAAAATGTTTCAACACGATGTCAAGAGGTATTTTTGGGATGATCCTTATCTATTCCGGGAATGTGCCGACGGAATTTATCGACGATGTATTCCAGAGGGTGAGGTACATGCCATCCTTTCTCATTATCACTCTTCTTCATATGGCGGTTATCATGGTCCCTCAAGGACATTTGCTAAAGTTATGCAGTCGGGATTTTATTGGCCGACTATTCTCAAGGATGATACTACATTTGTCCGTTCTTGTGACGCATGTCAAAGGACGGGTAACATTTCGCAAAGGCATGAGATGCCTCAAACGGGTATTTTGGAAGTTGAAATATTCGATGTTTGGGGTATTGACTACCAAGGGCCATTTCCATCTTCCCATGGTAACCAATATATTCTAATAGCAGTCGACTATGTCTCCAAATGGGTGGAAGCCATTGCCACTCCCACTTGTGATGCCAAAGCAGTTGTTAAACTGTTTCAGAAGATCATTTCCCCACGACTTGGGGTTCCTCGTGCTTTCATTAGCGACGGAGGAAAGCATTTTAATGAACGTCATCTTAACTCTTTATTGAAGAAATATGGCGTTACACATCGTCGGGGGTTAAGTTATCATCCGCAGACAAGTGGTCAGGTAGAGGTTTCTAATAGGGAGATTAAGTCTATCCTTGAGAAAGTCGTGAGTAAATCTAGGAAGGATTGGAGTCGTAAGCTCGATGACACCTTATGGGCTTATAGAACTGCTTTTAAGACTCCAATCAGTGCTTCTCCATACCGGTTAGTCTATGGCAAGGCATGCCATTTACCGGTAGAACTTGAGTATAAGGCTATGTGGGCCATTAAAGAGCTTAATATGGATCCCTCACTGGCGGGTGAGAAACTATTTATGCAGTTGAACGAGCTTGATGAGTTTCGATTGCATGCCTATGATAGTGCTCGGGTTTATAAGGAGAAGACAAAGAAGTGGCATGACAAGCATATCCTGCAGCGGGAATTTAAAGTTGGTGATAAAGTATTATTATTTAACTGCCGTTTGCGTTTGTTTCCAGGCAAACTCAAGTCCAGATGGTCAGGACCGTTCACAGTTACCGAGGTGAACAAGTTTGGGTCGGTTACGCTACAAACCGACAAGGGTGAACTTTTCAAAGTCAATGGTCAACGCTTGAAGATCTATTACGATGGAGCATTTATAGGAGTGATAGAGGCCGTAGACCTTTTCACTCTTGATAAATCCCCATGACTTTGAGGTAACACGGTCGTGCGAAACCGATATAAACCAGCGCTAACCGGGAGGCAACCCGACATTTACTTGTAATTCCTTTGTAAATTTTATTTCAATTATCGTAGTTATTAATGTTATAGTTAAATTAGATTTAGTTTGGATAGTTAATATAGTTGTGCTTTCTTGAGTGCGGTGAGGGAGCGATCTAACAATTTTATTGAGTGTTTGCAGCTAATACAATTGGAAGTCGCTTTAATAATGAAGAACGAAAGAAAAGAAAGGAGAAAAGAAAAGCAAACGAGGAAAACAAGGATTTTCTAGGTTGCTCGATCGAGCAAACCTGGCGCTCGATCGAGTTTTATGTACACACCACATATCAGCCAATCGAGCAGCCTTCAAAAACTGGAAATATTAGGTTGCTCGATCGAGCATGATACCCTTGCTCGATCGAGTCGACCGGTCTGGACCGGTCCCGAGGCTTAATAATCAGGTTTTCCCCAAATTTCTTCTCATTTTTCTTCTTATTTCGGCACTCCTTCTTCGCCCTCACCCTTACTCTCTCAAATAATCTCTTTCCATCAACTTCAAATCATCAATTCATCATCAAGCTAGCATCAACAATAATCATTCTACCTATTTTAAGTGCAATTTGTGAAGAAATTGGTATTTTTGCTCTCTTATTTTGCCCAAAACGTGATTTAGGGTTTGCTTCTCATTTTTTCAATTTTGTGCTTCTAATTCATTGTTGTTGCTTCCTAGCTTTGTCCTTTAGTAATTAATCAGTATTACATTGCTATTTGCTGCGTCTTTCTTGCGTTTTAGACTCAAAATTTGATTTCTTTCGAATTAGGGTTTGCTAATCCGTCTTTTTGAGCATATTGTTGTGTTTGTGTGTTTTATTTACTTCAATTCATAATGTCTAGACAAGTAGGAACTAGCAAGCGTCGTAGAGAACCCCGTCTTGTTCGACAACCCGAAATAGAAGCGATTCCGAGTAGCCCCTCTTACCCTTGGATCGTTTTCAACACACAAGAGCAGCATGATCGCTTTGCTATGCTTATGGGTCGTCCTATGGACCCTACTCGCTGTGTGTGCCCCAATGTTCTCGGTTTACTCGGTTTTGGTAATGCTATGTTTGATATGTTTAACCGAATTGGGTTTGGTGGGCTATATTCCCTTAACGAGCTTTCCTATCGACCACTGACCCTTGAATTTTTCAGTTCCTATTATTGGGACGAGACAAATAAACGTGTGTCTTTTAGGTTGCTTAATCAAGATTTTGTGTTGTCGTATGCTGAATTGGCTAACCATCTGGGTCTTTCTCTTGGTGACGATGATGCTTTTATTAGTATTCCTTCCGACTTTCAAGCCGTTGATTATTTTACTCTATTTACTGGTCTTCTTGATGCACGTGTTAATGCTATGGCGGTCAATGATGTGCATCATCCTTACTAAGGTTGTTTTTGCGTTTCTTTAGCCTCATTTTGTTTGCTAAGAAGGACCTCAGTAAACTGAATTCTCATTAGGTTTTGTTACTTGCTTCTACCCTCAACCCCAAGCATGAGAATGATTTTTATTTGCACCCGGCCGGTTTGGTGTGTTATGCTTTCTGGAGGGTCAATTCCCCTACCCAGCATTCTTTAGATTGTGGTGCCTTAGTCACTAGATTGGCTAGGCGACTTACTGGGTTTGGGGGCGACCATAGATACACACCAATGACCCCAATTCATGCCCCTAAAGTAGACAAGGAGTACTTGCGTCACACCCTTTGCTGGATTAATGCGTTAGGAAATGCTAGATTTCAGTGGCGAGTACGGGGGTCCCAGTGGATAGCTCTTCCCGAGACCGATAACCGTCTCCCTTCTACGGAGCAGTTGTCTACCCATGGTCCGGAGACTGGACCTACCCCTCCCCCTCGTTCTTATGTGGTTCCACCTGAGATTGTTTTTGCCTTGACCGAGACCTGTCGACCTCGTCGACAGATCACTCCATCTTCCTCTGCTCAGGCCGCCACCGCCCTTACTCCACACTTTGCACCCACCCTAGCTACGTACCCTTACCCTCCACCTGCTTATTCCTATGATCCGGCTTTGGAGAGGGAGATTAGGATTCACCAAGGAATTAACAATGACTTGGTGATGAGGGGACTTTGGGAGAACCTTATGCGGACGGATCTTAATGCCACTGCTGGTTGGACTCCGCCGAGCTACTACCGAGGTCCGGGTGACGAGACTGGTGTGTTTGATAATTATGGGGTGACTCCTCAGCAGTTTTTCTAGGAGTTTAGTCACGATTATGGTTGCCTGGGTCGTTCTTGGTATACTCCTATCCGACCGGATGCTCCAGTTGGTGGGTTTGGTGAGCCATTTCGGGCCTCTTCTTTTGGTGCTGCTCAGAGGGGTGATGATGATGATGATGATGATGATGGTGATCAGGAGCAGTAGTGGCAGCTGGTCACTACACCCCCATTTTGCAGCTGGTTTGGGGGAAGCTATGTCTATAAGCTGGTATTATCTATCCTTGTACTTTCTTCTATTGTATTTTCTTTTAGTTATCTCCCATTCCCCTTTGTTAGTTGTGTCCTTTATGTTGCTGATGTTGGTTGTTGTGTGATTGCTGTGCTGTTAGCGTCACACTGAGGACACTATGACATTTAGGTTTGGGGGAGAGTCTTTATTTATGTTGTGTGTTTATTTCCGTTGTGTGTTTAATTTAAAGAAAAAAAAATCATAAAAATTGAAAAATTTACAAAATCCAAAAAATTGTTTTTTATTTTATTAGGTCGAGTCTTGGTGAATTGAATAACAATGATGATAATTTGCATTGTTTCTGCATTTGAATCCCAAATAAGTTGTCCATGTACATTGTTTTGACTTATTATTTTTGAAAACAAAGCTCATAGTACAAGTCTTGACCGTTTTTGGCATACCTTATGCTAATTAGATTTGGCAATTTTTGTTGGTAAACCACTTAAAATTCTGAGGTCTTTAGAGCTTCCTAGGCCAGGAACATCAATAAACTGGTCTCATTGTTTTTAGGCTTGAGTGTGGTACTCCTTGTGGAATGTGTAACATCAAATTGCATAAGTGTGACATTCGTTTCTTGATACTATACGCGTTCGTTTGATAAGTGCATGAGGAAAGGCGGTTCTTTTTGTTCAAATAAGCCTCACATAGCCAAAAAGACTTGATTTTATACCCTTATTATTGAGTTCTTTATGTTTAGCCAATTTGAGCCTTTTGTAGCCTGTTTTCATAAGCCATATAATAGCTACATTCCTAGAACTTGCCTACCTTATCGGGACAGTCGCAGTTGCATGTTTTTCTTATCTACTTGTCTACTATGGTTGAGTCGGGATTTCTGAAAAAGAATATCAATTGGGTGTAGCAAGTATGTTGGCAATTGTGTCATTTATTTCCTTTGTTGAAAAAAAGTTATGAAGCAAAAGAAGAAAGAAAAAAAAAGGATTTGAAATGAAAGAAAAGAAAAAGAAAAAGGAAAAAAATATGTTGTTTCATTGAATTGTTCAAGGGAAAATGAAAGGGATTATACTAGAGTCTAATGCATATTTAGAGAGCAATATCGATCTCTCTCTTGCGTTGTCAAAGTTTAAGATGATTTCTCTAGTCGGTGTTGGTTTGTGCTAATCTTGTAGATTTATTTTGGTAAGTGTCGCTGCGACTACCGGTCTTAGCCCCACATTCCCATACGTGCCTTGGCACAATACACTTCTATACCTTCACCCATTAGCCTCCCTTTTTGTCCTGATTCATGTGCTTTATAGCGAATGCGTATTAGTTGGGGAAATTACTATCACTTTAGAATGCATGCATGTTTCATAAGTTGAGTGAGTGTTTCTATTTCTTTCCATCTTCACAAAACTCACCCTTACATAAACTTATGAGTGCATGAGTGAATCCGCGAGAATCCGACAAATTGAGCCTTGCAAGATTGAAAGGTATTTGGTTTTTGTCTATATTATGGTATCATGTAAAATCTTGGAATATGAGCTGCGTTTTCTACTTTCCCGTACCTTTGAATTTGTTTTATTGGTACAACTTGGTCATTACTTTGTTATAGATATGGATAGCTTGGGATTTGTATGTGCTTTAACATTAGCTTTGAGTTTTTCATTCACCATTTGTATGTTTGTCTTTGTATGTGTCGAGTGCTTTGCTTAGGGAAAAGCAAAGGATTGGTTTTGGAGAGTTTGATGATCATTATTTATACACATATTTTATGCTTCCCTTAGTTGCATTTAACTAGATTTACCGTCTTTCCTTGCTTATTTCTATGCTATTTTAGCTAGAATGTAGATTCTGCCGCTTCTGTTATGTTTTAATGCAGATTGGTTGCATTTGGAGCTTTTTGAGTAGATATGAAGCATGGCGGAGTCGGATCGTAGAAGGTTAGGCACAGAAATCGAGAAAGAAAGAGAAGAAATGAAGAAAATCAAGAAACAAGCCATTTTAAAGGGCTGCTCGACCGAGCAGAAGGGCCTTGCTCGATCGAGTCGCACTGTGGTCATGTTCGATCGAGTAGAATCACTTTGCTCGATCGAGCAACCCAATATTTTGGCGGCTTTCTAATATTTTCCTAAACTTTAACCTAATTAATTAGACTTTTGTATTATAAAAAGAAAGCTCGTCTTTCATAATTAGACATGCTTTTTAAGGCTTTTGAATGCTTTTCATGCTTTAATATTAGAAAACCTAATTTAGCTTTCTTTGCCTCTGGATTTTATTCATCAAAGACGATTGTCTTTAGTTCAACTTGTAATCGGTATTCTTCAATCTTTCTTCGTTATTCAATTTAATTGCTTTCTAGTTCTTAATTATTCTTTGTTATTCCTTTCAATGTTGTTAATCATGTTTACTTTAATAATTGTTGTTGTTGTTTATATCATTATGAGTAGCTGAATTCCTTTCTAGGGTTGAAAGGGGATCTAGGATTGTTAGAAGGGGTAGACTAATTAATTGAATTGCAATTGCATGGTTATCGTTTGGTTATCGTTTTAATTCTAGTTGTTTGATTACTGGCAAGGATTAATTAACTAGTCTCGCGAATTAGGATTGACACCGACCGGGTGAAGACTAAGATATGCTACGATAATTGAATAGAACTCGTTTAATGATAGCGATCGCATGTTAAATTGTAGATCTAAAGGGCATAATTGAATCGACCGATCTTGTGACCTTAGATGACTTTATTGCATGATAGTTGTTTTTATCCCTATCCCTGAATAATAATCCTAGTGAACCTGAGACCCTAGACTTTTAATCTTATTGTTTTCAATCTTTTATTATTAGTTGTTATTTCTATTAGTTGTTATTGTTTTCTATTAGTTATTGTTATTGATTGCTTTTAGTTTAGAAACCAATCTCAAACCCCAAAATTGTTACTTTAGAGACGAACTTAGTTTAACAGATTAGAATACTACCGCCTCCCTGTGGATTCGATACCTTGCTTACTGCTGACTATTAGTTAGTTGTGAATTTGGTTTACTTTGATTAAGGAGACGCGACTTTAACCTTATCAGTAGCTCAATCTCTCTTGTATTATATATACACTTGTAATCATAATTAATACTTATCTAATACAATATAATCCTTCTATATGGTATCAGGAAAATCGATCCACTAAAAACCTCTCTTCTTCTTCAAACACACCGCAACCACCCCTCACCATGGCTATGATTCCCAACTCCCACGGACCCTCCAAACCCCTCCTCCTTCTCAACGCCTCACCAGTTGAGAAACTCACCCCTGCACCTACTCTCAATGGTGATTGCAACTCGAATCCTTGCTCGCTGGTTACTCCCTCACATCCCTCATCAGTGGTACTCCCCCTCCACCAGAGTATATTCACGACTAGGGCAAAGACGCCTAAATCGAATCCCGCGTATGGCACTTGGTTTCAGCAAGACAAGCTACGTTAGCAGGCACCCTCAACAAAGCCATTGCCCCTCTTATCAATGGCAACAAAAACCAAGCGTGAAGCATGGATGACCCTAAAATCGACTTTTATCCTTCTCTCCCGTGGCTATCAAATATCGCCTCAAATCTGTCCAACTCGGATCCTCTACCATCTTTGAGTACATGACAAAAATTAAAACCATAACTGACAAACTTGCTAGCCTTTGCTCACCTATGTCCGTTGAGGACATCACATACCAAGGAATTAACGGACTTGACTCTCGTTACCGCTCCGTCATAGATGCGGTATAAGTCTGTGACACATCCATATCCTTCCCTGAACTTCATGACAAACTAATCAACCGTGAAATAGCCACTCAATTTGAAACTACCAATCTTGCCCTCCCTAGCCCTGCTGTTGCCCTCGTCATCACCTCCCGTACCTATGCCACCTCGTACCAGCCCAAGCCCTCCTCAAACTCCCCGGTCATCATCCCTCCCTCCACCTAAAATCCTTTCCCTGGACGTTGCCAGTGGTGTAACATACGTGGACACGTCCTTTACTACTTCCCTACCTTCAATAAACTATATCCCGACATCGTGGTTCCTTGTCTCACCAAAAGCAACCCTGCCCCACCCTAAGCAAATGCCACTGACCATGCCTCTCTTGTCCCCACGTCTCCATGGCTCCGTGACAGTGGTGCCTCTCACCATGTCACCTCCGACTTAACTAACCTGACACTCCATACTTCTTATGGTGTCACGGACGAAATCGTGATTGGTGATGGCTCGGGCCTTCCCATGTCCTATTCCGGTTCTACTCACCTCTTATCTCCCTCTCGTTCCTTCCCTCTTTACCGTGTCCTTTATGTCTCTAATATGCATAAAAACATCATTTCCATCTCTAAATTTTGTTTAGAAAATAATGTCTCCATAACTTTCTTACCCACTTGTTTCCTTGTACAAGATGTTAGCACTCAACTCACTCTCATATGACTCTATGGCACTTGAACTTGCCATCAATCGCATCACACTCCAGTCACTTCGAGACGTCACCTCATGTAAGTGACTAGGGGCTAAGGCTATGTTAATCCAGTTCACTTTAATAGGGTTTAAAGTTGTCACTACAACCTATTTGGATATAACAAAGCACATAAATGAGTTTTATAAACTCAAACGATATTATCATATATGAACAATCAACACAATGTTATTACTTCATATCTTATAATCTAAAGTGTACAAGTTCCATGACACTTCATGGCCATCTTGTTTAAATGCAATAAGAGCTTGGATGGTGGATATACTTCTTATCCATTTGTTCCAACTTTATGAATTGCTCTTTTTCTTTCCAATCATCGTTATTCCCAATAACATGAAGTTATCTAAGTACATCACTAGATCTCTATCTAGTGTTGGGCTCTATAATCTTGAAAGATGCTCCCACTTGTTATCATGATAACCACGTGATGGGTATCTTGGTGGAATGGTCTCTTTATTAGATCCTTATAATCCACCTCATCCTCATCATTATGTACTAAGCTTCTATTTGTAGAATTTTTAATGATTGACACTTCAATAATCCCTTTTATTTATTCGCTTTTAATATAACAAAATTTAGCCTTGGATTTTGTCAGATCCTTTACAGGTTTGAAAACTTGGGTTCGTGTGACACTCAACACGCAACTAAGTTATTATTACCAAACACAAGAATAAACTCATAGTTCTCCTCGAGAATCTCATGGACATTCTTGAAGTCTATCCAATGACTCTCATGTGGATTACTTGTTATCAATTTGTTATGCTCCAAGCATACAACTTATCAAGGTATGTGCATATCTTGGCAAATATGATTGGCCTAATGGCGGAAATATTAGCAATCATGTGTATCCTCTCTCATCTATCACCATAGATTTTGGATACCTACTCCAAGTCTTTCATCTAGAAATGATTTCCCAAACACTCCTCCACGGAAGGCAATGTTAGTACATCATTCCCAATAACCAATATGTCTCCTACATACGAGACATGGGAGATATTCTTACCTCAGATATAATATATTTCTTCCAAGTCTTTCATCTAGAAATGATTTCCTAAACATTCCTGCACGGAAGATAATGTCAGTACGTCATTCCTAATGACTAATATGTCTCATACATACAAGACATGGAAGATATTTTGCTCCCACTAATCTTCATGTCTATACATGATGATATTCCACTCCCACTAATCCTCATGTCCACACATGATAGATGTAGCTCCCACTTAACTACATGCATAAACATGGCTCTTCGACAATTCGAGGAAACCATTCTCTCTTGTTATGCTATGAATGTTCTCTTAGGATTACACCTTGATCTCCTAAGTTTTGTACGACAACTTGTCTACTTCTAAATGCCCATTTAGAAAGGTAACTTTTAACAACTCTTTGTCATTTGTTATACATATTCGTGGTGTAGATGCAATTTTCTTGGATATCAAAGATGGTTATATTTTAACTTATATATAATACTTTACAATAAAGCTTTATTCACCTTGGGGAGGTCCAAACTTCCCCATGTAATTTTATATTTATAGTATTCATCTTGTATTCCATCTTGTATTCTTAAGGCTCTTATGCAACAAGTGCGGATTGGAAATTATAACCGCCAATCTATAGATCATAATTATTACTTTCAAAAAGTAGATATTTTCACTATAAGCTTTCACTATAAGCTTCCGACCTGGGATGACTTAAGAACATTTTCTCTTGTCTTTGTTTGTGGCATATTTTATCCCACTCTATCCTTTAGTAAATACGCCTATTTACGTGAAGGATAGCACCATGAGCCACAAACAGTTTTGTTTCTTTAGGTGTAAATGAGAAAATTCTTGTAAGGATAGCTTCATGAGCTCTATTCCTTAGTCACAAACAGCTTTGTTCTCCAGGTATAAGTGGGGTATGATGCTCGTATTAATTCTTATTAACTTTGAGCGATCTATAGTAGACTTATTTGTTTAGACTTTAGTATTCTAGCTTCTCTATAGACTCACTCTATTTAAGCAAAATACTTGGACTCTTATCCATGTCTTGAACAAATTTAGGATTCTTAACCCTTCCATAGCTAGTATGGAGTCTAATTGGTGTTTGAAAGATCTTATCTTAGGGCTTATATGGATTGTAAATCCCCAAATGTGAGTTCATTAACTCGATTTGACTATGTAATTGATCTTTATTATTTCAAATAAGTTATGATACTTAGTCACAAGTCCATAAGTGAGAATCTAATTCATAACTTAGGTAATTATAATGATCCAATCATTATATTTTCTCATATGATCAATTTGTCATAATACTTTATGTTTAAGATATTAACTTTATATAATGAAAAGTTTAGAACATAAATTCCATAAATATAATGACTTGGGTTGAAAACCAAGCTATTATTATATAGTACAACAATTGTCCTTTAAATGATGGAAATAATAATCAGTTTCCATGTCTAACACAGAAATCAAAAGTTCCAAAACAACATTCAAAATAACTAGAAAGACAAATAGCAAGAATGCCAAGCTAATCCTTAGGTCTCCTCTATGTGGTGGCTAGCTTAGCTCCCTCATCTTGGAGATTCCCTAAAGCTTGCTTTGCTTTATCTTTCTTCTCATGCCCTTAATCTAATTAGGAGGATGAGAGCTGCAACTTGTATCAAAATAACAAAGTTGAGATTAATATCAATAACATAAACATCCGGGAGAACTATTATTTACTGGAAGAACTCGTCCAGTCTTAATATCTCCCAAATATATGGGGCAATTAAGTTTCCAAGAGCCTATACCATTACAATAATGGCACTTGTCGTTGGAGGTGACACTCTTCTTAGACTTAGAATAACTATTCCCAATAGCCTTTCTTTATCCTTAGAAGGTGTGGGCTTGTTCCCTTTGTGTCCACTCTTCTTGAACTTCCCTTTGCTTTTGTCATTTGATGTTCAAAACATCTTTGCTAGTGCTAGCATGGTAGCCCATATCACGCTCGGTTTTCACAACCAATTTGTGCAACTCATGTAGAGTCGTGGTGACGTTTTGCATGTTGAAGTTCACCCTAAAATTAACAAACCCTTTGACACAGTTTAGGGAGTGGAGTACACGGTCAATCACAAGTTGCTCGGGAATCGCTATTCCTTACTTCTTGAGTATCTCGACATGCTCAATCATTTGAGTATGTGAGAGCAAACATATTAACCATCCTTCATTTTTAAGGTCAAAAAATTAAGAAGCGACTTCATATTGAATGATCCTAAGAGCTCGTGAAAACACGGTCACGAGTTTAGTGTAGATCTTATGCGTGGAATTCATCTTTATGACATTCCTTTGAAGCTCGGCATCTATATAGAAGATCAAGACATTCTTGATCGTGTCCGATTATATTTGGTAGGTCTCATAGGCCTCCTTTATGGCGTTAGTTGACCTTGCATTTAGGAGAGTTGGGAGAAGCCTTGCTGAGGTAACGAAGCTTACCATCACCTTTGGTGGCAAGGCAAAGTTGCCCATTCCAATTCGCAAAATTAGAACAATTCTTTTTGAATTTGCATTGATCCATAAAGGATCTAAGGCATGATACGGTGGTGAGTGGTGGTGCGGGAGGTCGGACCTCGTTATCGTTTGCCGATATTGCGAATAACTAAGTTTGACTACAAAATAGTTCAATAGAAAAATGAAAGAAACATCAACATTTATCGTTTTTAAAATACTTGTAAACATTTTAAACAAGTTTAGCATTTATATAATGACCTCTATCCAATTACATAAATGATTCCAAGACCCAAATCCTATATTTACTCGGGTTTATGTGAGCCACGGACTCTACGATCTTCATTAATATTACTTGGTGGGTTAACTCTTGAACCGATTCTACAATTAGAATTCTTGATCGATGGAATACTTTATTGTCATCTTTAGCCTGGAACACATGGGCCACGGACCCTATTCTTTCCGTTGAGTTCAACCAAATTTTGATGCAATAACGATTTATTGCCCCACTTACCCAACGTAATAAGTTTAGCACCTCGGTGAGCCGAACCTACTTCCTTACGAAATTAGGATTCATTGGTTCGACTATTTGTTAAGGCTAAGTCTAAATTATCAAAATAGAGGTCAAGTCAATTTATATTATCTATCTCCTTTTAAGTGAACTAAATAGGTGAAGTATCGATAATTATAATTGACGCGGTCGATTGACTCGATAAAATGCATGTGTTGTTTAAGTGGCGATTTGGCATGCATGCAACATATAAATAAAAATGCAAGAATAAAATAAATTCCTAGTATGACCTTCCTAAGAATAATAGAAAATCACATTAACTATTACTAATTCGGAAACCAACTCCTTGGTCCCTTGAACTTCATTTGCACGCCTCCCAAGGACACCGTCTTCCTTTTGGAACGCCTTTCCAAATGGCACCGTCTTTAGGAAATTCCGGGATTACAAATGATATAATAAAATTACAAGGCTATTATATTATAAATTTGAAAAATAAAAATGAAAAATACAATAAAAGTGATATGAGATCACATTAAATTACAACCGAATCAATATTCCCATACATTTCGGGTAATATCGATTAAAAACTAAGGCCATACTAAGACAAATTACATAATTCAAAAATTACATAAATCAAAATGACATTCATTCATCCAAAATGCAGCATAATAATATGTAAACTCATGCAATATAAATGTGCCAAATCGCCCTAATAACCTTATATCGTATATAAACCCGGTTTTATGGAAATGCGTGATAATAACCAATTAAAATCACAAATTAATACTTAAATCAAATTTAAGTCCAAGTTAATAACCCTCAATGTTTACGACTCAAAAATTAGTCTCCACTAATTATTTGCCAATAATTCAACTCGGTTTTGCATTATCGCTCGGTTTTGACCCTTTTTAACATAACTTTTATGTAATAATTCCAAATTAAATTACAATAATTTATAATTTGAAAAATAAAATTTTGAATATTCTTGAACATTTCCATGAACATCTTCATGTCAAAATTTTGGTCAAAAATTTTCGAATCATTTTAGAGAAAAATATAGTTGCTATTAATTGATTTTATGAAATAAAATACTAAAATCACACGAAACTTAATCTAATTAATTTTAAACTTATACATCTGATATTTAAAATATTTATGCAACATATGATAATTTGCGCATGCCAAAAATTCATTTTAGCTATTTATGCAAAATAATCACTATTTATGCCTTTTTAACTATTAAAAATCATAAATCATGCAAAATAAATCATATTTATCTCAAATTTTACATACAGTAGGTAAAATATTCATGTAATATCATAATTAAATTTCATGGCCAGATTCAAATTTTAACTATTTTTAGTCATAAAATGTTCATTTTACTCATTAAAATGGATTTATTTAACTAAAAATCATTAAATAAAGCAATAATCTTCCATAAATCATCAAAATGACCTAAAAAAATTTTAGGACTAGAAGGTATTTCATTCTCAAAATTTCGTGACTTTATCATATAAATCACTAATTTTCTAGTTTTATTTTGTTACTATAACTCGTAAAAACTTTGTAAAATCGATTGCATGCAACATCCTATGCTCTGATACCAATTGTTAGGTTCATACACCTACTCATAAGACTCTTATTATGATATACTAATTAACTTTTTAATTAGTTTCTAAGATCTAGTGCACGCAAAATAAATAAAACAAAGATAAGGAGAAAAACAATTTCCTCACAATGATAATGGCACGAAAATGGGCACAAGAATAGGACTCCTTCCTACTCTTGTTCTTGAGCTAGATGAATATGTGATGAACATCTTCAAGGTTCAAGCATAGAAGCACTCCAATAAGTTGCACCTAGACTATCCCAAATCTCCACTTATTTTACAATACTAGATAAAATAAATGGATCCCTTAAAACATATATCTAATATGAATATTACTACTACTAGTAATATTATAAGAATATATATGAGAACTTAATTTTGAACAACTTCTTTAAGCTGTAGTTAGAGAGATAAGTTGTGTTGAAGAAGCATGAATGAATTGCATTTGATGAGAACATATTCTCATCTCTTTATGCACGGGGGCCGACGGTCTAGGGCTTAGGAAGGGGACAAGCATGCTTGATTTTTCTCTTACCCAAGTCACTAGGGTATGCTATAGGTATTAGGGTGTCATAATGTTGTTTTATCTCATAAAACAATAATCTAATCACCACCCTAATTCTCCTCACCAAAATCGGTTCCCATGAGATAAAATGGACTTCCATTTTATCTTTTACATTTTGTCATTTGTCATATGTGTGTCATGTGACAAGTTAAATGTAATTGTGCTTATAAAAGTATATTTAACCAATTAAATATAATCTTATAACAAATAAATTACACTTAACATTTTAAGCAATAATTTGTAATTACATGTATGTAAAAAGGATCATGTCACACATTGTTAATATAATCTACAACTTATTGTAATTACAATTAACCAATCATTCTTATCTCTAATGTTTCATAAACATTATTCAACTTTGGTAATATAACATTTAATTACTAATATGGATCTTATCTAATCATATTACAATAAGATACAATTCTCATATATAATTTGAACTCGTTCAATTAAGGGATTAATTAATTTGTATCATTATAGAATTAATTAACTTTCATGATTAGGGAATCGTCCTTTCGGTGTGACCTCAAGGGATCAACTGATCACCACCGTCATACGACAGTAACGTCAAACTCTAGTAAGCCAATCGTTACCGGTTAATGTGGATCAGTTGACTATAATGTTAATCATCCCTTTGTATTCTTGTTATTAAGATTTTAATTAAGTGATCGCACTATTCTTGAGAACACTTACTCCAACACTTTTCTCGCTTTTATCTGGGTTTTGTAGGTAAATCATCACTTGAGGCGGTTTCTACCTCGTCTTGTGTAACTAAGAAGATGATAAGCCACACAGAGAGGGTCCACGTCATACCGTAGACATTCCTACCTACCCTGGAGACCCAACTTGGCGTGCCAAAGCCATCCCGAACCGAGAAGAATGGAGAAGATGTATTGAAGTCACTAGCGCGAGCAAAAGAGGAAGGAAGTTGTCTCGGGCGTGACAAGCAATGTCTTAGGCGTGACAAGTTGTCTCAGGCGCGACAAGCAATGTCTCGGGCGTGAAAACCACTCTCACGGCCGTGACATAGGCCTCACGGTTGTGACGAAGCTCACAGAGTTGAGCCTGCTTCTGCCAGCCAAGTTGCGGGCTTGACACATGCATCACGAGCGTGACAAGCCGAGTCACGGCTATGACTCCCATGTCACAGTCGTGACTTAGCTCGCAAAAGTGTGTTCATTTCATGCAAAACAAGTCATGGGCGAGACTGGCTATGTCACGGATGTGGCTTGGCTTGTCACGGTCGTGACTTGCCCTGTCACAACCGTAACTTGCCCTGTCACGGTCGTGACTTGCCCTGTCACGCCCGTGGTTTCACTGAGGCCCAATTATCTTCCAAAGCCCGTCTACCCTCATTGGTCAACCCATATATACCCCCTCTTATGTAATTAGAGGGCACAAAACCCTAAACTTAAATTAATTAGATTAGGTTAGATTAGTCCTTCAATTAGTTTAATCCTTCTTCAAATTCTTCCTTTGTTATTTATAGATCTAGTCTTATAATCAGGTTTTCTTGAGTTTATATGGAAGATTGGTGACAAAGTCTTTTCCTTTATTCAAAATTTCCTCTTTATTTATGTTAATCTCATTCTTTAATTAGTTGGAAAATTTCCTAACCCCTTTTATTCTCTTGTTATCTTTACTTTATTTCACTACTTGCTTGTTTTAGTTTATTATGTCTTGTCTTAATTTCTCATCTTATTCCTTCATATTTCTCATGTTAATTAGTGAGCAGTAACTTTGGTAGGATTAGTGAGGGACTATGTGCTTTAATGCGGTTAATCTGTGTTTGTTGGGTTGATTTGTTAATTGTTGTCTTTCTTCCAACTTATGCACACCACATGTTTGATGAAATACTTGCTTGACAAACTAGCACGATTCTAGTTTGTTTATACATTTTCGTAAGATTGAGAGCCTCGGAATATGTTTTGACTTGTGTATAGTTGGTATATCGACCTTGTGTACGCGAGAGCTAGCTTGGTTCGGTATATGTGAGGGACTGTAAGATCAAGAGCCTCAATCCACCGTGCCCATGTTTGACTACCCATTGACTATGAACCCTACTCAGTAGAACCCAAATTACCCATTTGAACCCACCGATCCTAGACTTTCCTTTTATTGATTATTATTTGATTATCCGATTTTAGTCTTACTTTCCTATTTATTTGCATTCACTCCATGTTCGTAGACTAGTTTCAAATCAATTTATATATCGTGACACCCCTTGAGCATAACTAGCTTAAACTTTCCATATCGAATACCCACCGTGCCTGTGGACTGACCTTGAATTGCCATCGTGCTAAGTCTTGTTATAAATATCGTTTGACACTCAAAATGACGCGTGTAAAAAAGAACTAAGTTATAACTGATATTAAGCGTCTTAGAGCCATAAATGAGGGTTAGTTTATGTTTGTTGGGTTGATGTGTTAATTGTTGTCTTTCTTCCAACTTATGCACACCACATGTTTGATGAAATACTTGCTTGACAAACTAGCACGATTCATGTTTGTTTATACATTACCGTAAGATCCAGAGTCTCGGAATATGATTTGACTTGCGTAGAGTTGGTATATTAACCTTGTGTACGCGAGAGCTAGGTTGGTTTGGTATATGGGAGGGATTGTAAGATCGAGAGCCTCAATCCACCGCGCCTACGTTTGACTAACCATTGACTATGAACCCGACTCACTAGAACCAAAATTACCCATTTGAACCCATTGATCCTAAACTTTCCTTTTATTGCTTGTTATTTGATTATCTTATTTAGTCTTACTTTCTTATTTATTTGCATTTACTCTTTGTTCTTAGACTAGTTTCAAATCCATTTCTATATCTTGATACCCCTTAAGCATAGCTAGCTTAGACTTTGAATATCAAATACCCACCGTTCTTGACTTGCCACCGTGCTAAGTATTGTTATAAATATCGTTTGACACTGAAAACGACGCGTGTCAAAAATGGCGCCGTAGCCGGGGACGGTGTGATATATTTGATTTACTTCTCTAGACTTTGCTAGTTGTGCCTTTTTTATTTTGCCTTGAGGAACGGTTTTCCTTAAGGTTATTCCTAGTCCTTTTATTTAGTGTCTTTGTTTGTAATTTCCTTTTATTTGCATACGCTTCAATGATGACACAAAGCTTTCAACAAGAAGAGTATGTGCTAGGTGAATCTTTTGGTTATGACTTATGACTTTTATGAGTGTATTTGTTGAGAAAAATAACATATTCCCATCCTATATCTCACATGATGAAAGCCCAAGCTACTACCCCATCTCTCCTAAAGCCCCTATGTCCAACCTCCAGAACAATTACAATTCCAAACTACTTACAACCAACCACCCTTCTTCTCACAACAAGTTGACAACCATGAACTTGATAAGCAAAATTTAATCTTTCAACTTATGCGAAGGAAAAAGGAAGCCCAAGCAAGGGACACGGTTCTCCATGACATTATAGCCCATAGGAGTATGTTGGCTAGTAAATTAGGTCATTTACACGCTGACCAAAAGCTTGATGAAGAGCAAGAGGAAAATGGCAAGGTGGATGACAATGAGATATTTCCTCTCACTTGTTGCAACACACCCTCAACAAATGATATGACAAAGACTTATGCTCCCGTTTGGGGAGGAGTTTTGATTAAGGATGATAGTGATGATGAGGAGGAGGAGTGTGAAATTTATTGTAAGCCAAATGATAATGGAGAAATTTAGGATGAGGTAGTAGAGGGTTTGGGCGATTCTTCCAACTTTGAAGATACATTCTCAAGGAAGGATGAGTGTGAGGCAAAATATGAGCGAACTACTTTTGCTTCTCCTACTTAGGATGTTTACAATGATGATGAGGAAGACCCTTCTGTAACACCCCCATATTCTAAAGATCCTTACAAGACTGTTTAGCACATAAGAATGCTACCATATCGGTTGCCCGAGGTACTACATATCAAATCAAGCGATAAAGAAACAATACTTAGTTAATAAATGATTTAAATGAATACATGTTCTCTAAAACAGACGACATACCGTCTGGCCAAACAATCCAAACTAACAAAGTATTTAAGTAATGTAATCAACTAATGTATACAACTCCAAAAGAAGCTAAGCGGAAGCAAGACTCGACGTAGTGATCCCCATCCTAATCCCAACAGAGCTTACGTATCACCTCTGATCACCTGCTCACCATTCCCCAATGGATCACAGCAGTTTTGGAAAACATTAACGGGGTCAGTAAAAGTACATACCGACCAATGTACAAGATAAGCACAAGGTAAAGAGAAACCGGAGGGCCACCGCAGCAGACACCTCAGTTCACTTAGGTTACCATCCATGCTCTACAAAAACCACCAATTGACCCTGGACCGCTAGCCACATGCATCGAACTTCCAACTCACTGCAGCGAGATAAACCCGGAACATTAATGTGCATATCCCCCACGTAGCGGGATAACTATGGGGGCGAACTCGGGGTGTGATCTGTCTCCCAACGGAATCACCAATCTGTAACCATAGTAACCATAGTAACAACCCCAACTCCAAACCCGAACTCCATCATCATCATCAATCAAACAATCAAGTAACATATAATCTCATCACATCAATTAGCATCACAATAAACTGAGTAGGGAAACCCTAGTTTATTGACAATTCCGCAATGAATCAAGCAAATCATAATCTTTCCTCTACGAACTCCCCTCGTAATCAAACAACGATCATACAATCAATACAATTCATGTTCCATTTTCCCCCCAATCCAAATAGGGTTATAATCAAACAAATAAAGTCATAGAATATGACTACGTACCGACGCAATCAACAAAGCACTGAGGATTAATCCGGCACAGAATGATTAAGGTTTTTCTTCGAGAGAGTTGAGAGAGTTTTGAGAGGATAGGGTTTTGGATTATGAAACGTAAAACTGTAATTATGATTTAATTTCTTATTAAAAACCATTAATCAAACCGTCCGCAAAATATCCTCTAGCCGGTGTACTCGATCGAGTACCAAATGTACTCGGTCGAGTACGACTTAATCGGTCGAGTGCTTGCCACACTCGGCCGAGTACACTAAGAACAGAATACCGTTCAAACGACAGACCAATTTACTTGGTCGAGTACACTATCCACTCGGCCGAGTGCTAAGTACTTAGAAATACGGAGTATTACACCTTCACCACACTTTCCTTCTATCTCCCGCATAGAAGTTGTGAGTGGCAGGGTGTGGATACGGGAAATCGTTTCCAAGGGTAAAAAACGCGAGTTTTAAAAGTCTTTGAAATACACATTTTAAACCTTAGCATTTGAAAGGAGTCGCCACTAAATTTTTTTGGGATTTAGAAAACCGATTTAGAGATAAAAGGTTCGTGTGAGGTTACGTGTTAGGAAAACAATTTTAACTTCATTAAAAAAGCACCCATCCCCGCCCGTAATAAAACGGTCTCTACTAAGCATAATGAATGGCGATTCCATGCGATTTAAACCTAACATATGAATTTCATTCTAGTCGTTTAATGCAACTTTAAACTTCATCAAAATTATTTTAAATCATATGAGTTCATTAACTATTCTAGTAAAGAAACAAAGGAGAAAGGGAGAGAGTGTTTTACTCATAGCATAAGAAAGACGAACGCACGTTAGAGGTTAGCAAAACAGAATATATAAAACATGAATTAAATCAAGACATGACAAGACTCGACATAAAACATAATATAATATGACTATTATACGTAATTCTTATTAGCCACGGAACGATCTATAATACAAAACGATGAAACGATTAAAATTAAATAAAAAGAAACGATCTAAACACAATTAATAAAGCATGATTATAGCATATATGTTAAACGAAAGAAACTCGCAAACAGATTCACCATATTAATCAACATGCCATATCAAACAATCGATAATAATGAAAGAATAACAAACTAACGATGTAATACGATACACAACGGTAAAACAATGGAAAACAATGGAAAACAATGGAAAACAATAATAAAAACGGAAATTAAAAGAGAAGGAGAAAGGTATTAATTTACCCTCAACATACATATATCGTTGGCCGTTGTCTTGAGTCATAATCGATAGTTAAATATGAACCGAGGGGCCGTCGTAGACGAAATTGCAATTGAACACGTTTTTGTAAAGTCATTTAATTTGTGAGTAGAACTATTCAACTATCGCTTCTGAATAGCTAAACATTGCTTCCATCATTTGCTAATGAGGAACCATCGTTCATCTTTCACCTCCGTCTTCTTTCTTTTCAGCGGGTTTTATCATTTTTTTGCCTTCGCCTTCTGTCTTTTCAGCGGGCTTATTTATTTTTTGCCACCCCCTCCTTTCTTTTCATCGGGCTTTCATTTTTTTTGATTCTCGATACAAACTCTTATCCACTTATCAAACGGACAAAATGCTGCGCATGGGTGATATTTGCCAACATCGCCATATAGAACTCATTACGAGACTTGACAACTACTCATCGTGAATCTACATCTTCATCTTAGACCAAACCAAGTACCAAAACTGACTCGACATAAGTGGCTTCTTTTGGACTTTGGCTAAGACCTGTAAGAGAACCGACAAGACACATCGTGGATGGATTGAGTCCTCATTCTGAAGTACTGCCTACGTATTCGCGTGGGGCAAAATCAAATCCGACGTATTTCGATGAAGGTGCATCAAACTAGTCAATTTTATTTGTGTGTACACACTCAAAGGTTTCACCTAAAACATCAAATTGTATCCCGTTCTAGCCTGTAAGGTACCGTCAAATCCCGTGTCCAGGGTTGGTGTAAAAGGCTGTGATTTTTTTGGGATGTGGAGCTTGGAAACAAAAGGCTTGAATGGTGGACCGTCATTCTGAAGGTTCGTTTTCTGGTGTTAAGGCCAATGGGTTATGGCTTTCATTATGGTTGAAAAAAGTGTCTCGGGTTGGACAAAACCCGAGTGCAAATGGGTTGGTAGACACAAATTTCCATGTCTGGACCCTGAAGGTTTGGGTGTCACGACACAAGTGGGATTATTCTCAAAATTCCCGACTATTCCCCTGTAACCGTTTCAAGAAGGACTTAGGGTAGAATGATTGAAAGATAAGGTTTTGGCTCCGCCCATTAAACTTCGACTGCAAGTACTTTGTTAGGTTCATATGTCCTATGGTTGTTGTAACTTCAACATTCAACCTCGACATTTTATTTTTTTCTCCTTTTTTTTCTTCTTTATTTCGTCTTTTTTTTTTCTTTTTTTTTCGTCTTCTTCTTCTTCTTCTTCTTCTTCTTCTTCTTCTTTTTCTTCTTTTCTCGTTCTCTTTTTTTCTTCTTCTTCTTTTCCTTTCAAAACAACACTTCGGGTTGCAACAGGGTACATGTTGAAACATTTGGGATTCACCAATAGATTTGGGTTACTAACAATTCTTGTTAGAACTGGTCAGTCTCTTCTTTTCTCTTCGAGATGGGTGTACTTGTCGGGAATGGGCTTGCCTTCCGTCATCGACATGGGAACAAAGAGCTAATCTAGGTTCGTCACAGAATCATCTGTTGTTCTTGTCTTGAGCACAAGTTTTGATGGAGGTTTTCTACCGCCAGACATGGAATAAGTAAAGGAAACGGTCACTGGATCCTAAGGTACTTTACCATATATAACGGGATACACTTCGTATTAAGAGCACCCTTCGAGTGCGTCGTGCATTTTAGATTTATGAACAAAATGAAATGGATCTGGAAATGAACATGTAACACTTTTATTCGAAGTGATAAACGTTTGAAAGACTCGAAAAAAGAGCGATCTCTAGGACACACCCTAGATCGTGGAACTACAACTCAATTTCAAGAAAGCAAAGTCTTAGACTCGACTTTGATTAAAACTCAAAAACAGACTCTGACACGTAATCATCAAATCTGGTATTGGGCCCCATTCTTTGAAGTGGGCTAGAACTTAGAACGGTCAACGAAAATTTGTCCCACATATGTCCCATTTAGGCAACATACTGGCCGAATAAGGTGGGACACATCAACATTGTCTTAAACGGGCCTTTCCACAAGAAACACCGAGCGAGTATTCGTCACCGAATCAAAATCCCCTTACACAAATAGGACTCGACTCACAAACGACATGGTAGACTCTTCGAGACACGGCAATGGACCTAGACCCGGAGAGTGAGCAATTCGGCCTACTCATTTTGGATCCGACACGAATATGGACGGTTTTTCCAACCTAAACACGGCTAGAACTCGACACGGATCCTAAGAATGAGCTAAATCGACTCTTTAGTGATAGGCCCTAGACATAGCAACATCGCTCGGATGGGTCGTCGACCCGGAACATAAACATTTGAGTTGAAAATGGGCTACCAACTTGATTCCTTAAATGACATTTGAAATGGGTTACTCAACCCGCGAACACATTGGAAATGGGCCATTGGCCTTATTCCTCGAACATCATTTGGAATGGGTCATCAACCCTACTTTCGAACTGAACGGACCATTGGTCTTTGAAATGGATCTTCGATCCGCAATGACATTTGAAATTGATCTTCGACTTGCAATAACCTTCGAAATGGATCTTCGATCCGTAATAACATCTGAAATGGATCTTCGATTCGCAATAAAATTTGAAATGGATCTTCGATCCGCAATTGCATTTGAAATGGATCTTCGATCTGCAATAACATTTGAAATGGGTCTTAGACCCGCAATAACATTTGAAATGGATCTTCGATCCGTAATATCATTTGAAATAGAACTTTGATCCGTAATAACATTTGAAATGGATCTTTGATCCGCAATGACATTTGAAATGGATCTTCGATCCGTAATAACATTTGAAATGGATCTTTGATCGCAATGACATTTGAAATGGATATTCGATCAGCAATAACATTTGAAATGGGTCTGAAAGTCCATAGACCTTAATTAGACTCCTCTAATTATTTACTAAATTACTTATTAATTTAGTTTATAATGATCTATGTAACATGCATGCAAATATAAAGACATTTATATAAAAGAAGAAATTTCCTCACATTGATATGGAAATTATATGGGCACAACAAGAACTCCTTCTTGTTGTTCTTGAGCTATAAATATGGATGAACACAAGAAATCTCCAAACTAGAAGACCTCCTTCAAGTTGCACCAAGATGACACCAAATAATCTACCCTTATTATTAACTAGATAATAAGATAGATATATACTACTAATATTAGACTATATTACTACACTAGTAATACTTAGGAAATATTAGTATATGAGAGTATTTAGTGAGAGGAAGAATTTTAGAGAGAAGTAAACAAATTGCACAAAATCAAGTCATCAAAAATGAACAACAAAATTGCTCATTATGTAGGCCATTTGGCCGGACCATAATGTCCAAAATTGGACTATTATTTTGTTCAATTTTATCACATGCATTTGAGTGGAGTGTTGTAGTATAAGTGATGATTGTATACTACTTGTTATGTCACTTTCAATTAGTAACTAAAGAGTATAAACAAGAACAACAATCATCACCATTCTAACTACAATCCAACCGGCCACAATGGCCTAGTTTGGTCCATTTTGATTTTTGATATTTGTCTCACAAATACTTATTGATCATATGGTTAATTATCTTGTATAATTAAGTGTTAATTTGATCATATAACAATTATATGACTCAATTAAATAAATAATATGTACTTAACATTTTAAGTAATATTTTACCATTATATCAATATATAATGGGTCCCACAATGCTTGTTAATTTATTTTACAACTCCTTGTAAATATAATTAACTAATTACCTCTATCTCAAAACCTCAACTAATTTAGTAATTTAACGATTAATTACTAAGTTAAATCTTATTTAATCGTATTAAAATAAGATATAAATTTATTAGTCAATTATCGCATAATTGAAAAATAAACTTAATCGAATTTGAGCTCTTAACTCAATTTCTAACAATTAACTCTCGTACATATCGAATATATGTAATGTACTAATTAACTGTATCGTATACAAATAATTAGTTACTATTTGGATTTCATCCTTTAGGTGTGACCGAAAGGGATCAGTTGATCACCGCCGTCAAACGACAATAACGTCAAACTCTAGTCAGCCAACCGTTATTGATTTACGTTAATCAACTGACTAATCATATATATAGTCAATAATTATCCCAATTATATTCCATAATAAGATTTATTATGTGGCGCACTATTGTGGAGGACACCTACTCCAACAATCTCCCACTTGTCTGACACAAGTGTGCGTCACCGATTCTCTTGTCTCTTTATCACATCTCCCACTCAACGCAAGGTGTCTTTCAGGTCGCACTTGCGATTGACAATATCTAGAGTGGTTTTCTCGATAGGGAGAGTAACTGTCTGACCGGAAAATCTACCATAGATCTCTTTCCGAGCGTGGCCACGCATTTACAGTAACTACTCCTCGAGTGGCCTAAAGATGTTTTTACCCAACGTGGGTGGACAATTCCTGTTGATCCATCTACTCTGTATGATGCAGATCACCATGATCCAGAAGAAGTCCATCGGCCTCCTTTTACGGCACGACCTAGAACATCAACCAAAACCAATCGGAAACTGCACCGACTCAGATAGACGGTCGCCAGTCAAAAGAATCGACTTATAGGAATAAGATAGAAGACCCTGCCACGACCAGGCATCAAATAATTGATTTAAGGGTCTCTACAATGTCACTGTCCGACAGAGTGTCATACAGTCTGTCTATGTAAACGACCAGTCATCTCCATGACCCCATGGTGCTGAACCAACCATCGATCGACTTACAATCTAGTCATTTCGAGACGTCACCTCATTGAGTGACTAGGGACAAAATACTAAGTTCATCCTGTTCACTTGAATTGGGTTCAACCTTTCTTTCAACCAATTTGGATAAACAAAGTATTAAAATTTAGTCAAACTAATAAAGGAGTTTTTAATGAAACTCTACAACAATGCGATTATCAAATATTTGGAAAATTGATACGCTATCAATAATTTCATATCTATAATCTTTGCATTCAGGTACATATTTCAATCCCCATGAAATACATGACTATCATGTTCACCCTGCAAAAAGCATGGCTAATGAATTAGCAATACTTGCATCTTTCCCATCGTTCTGATTGCTATTTCTCTTTGTCTACGTAATCTCATATTACATTAAACTTTCTGAGTACGTGTCTAGGTTTGAATCTAGACTTAGGACTCTTGGCCTAAAGGTAGCTCCCACTGTTTTACCAGTATAATGGGATAGGATATACAACTACAGGAACTACTTCTAGTCCCTCCAATACAGTCCAATCCAAGCTACCTTCATATGCATCATCATATGACGCAATGTAATCTATTTCCGTTGTGAAATCCGCAATGATAAACTGCCTGGAACACTTTCAGCGGATACATGACATTTATATTTGAAAATGTCATTCCTACTTGGAACCTTTCCAATAGTATTTTCTGTTTGGTACTCTTCCAACAGATAAATCTTCTATGAAACACAGCCAGTTCGTGATTTCAAATCACTTTGATCAGTTTGGAAACTGAAGTCTGTGTGAACTCTTACACACAACTCACTTTAAACTCCAAACATATGAAACATATCTTTTGTGACAACCCTCGCGAATGCGGAAATAATAAACAAACAAGCATGTGATTTATATTGCGGAAATAGGTAGTTTTTAAAAACTTTTATACATGCAAGTTAAATAAAATGAGGAGTGTCAAAATATTACAACTAAGTGCGGAAAATAACAAAGAGACGGAGTCTCTCAAAATGTTAACAAAGAACAAGTGTTTAGCAAATAAGCTAAAATCGTCTAGAGGTTAATCTTCCAGGGACAACGCCCGCTAGCTCACACCCGACCCCCAAAATATCATATCCAAAGAGTCAATCCATGCAAGCAACCTGTTCATTCATGAAAAACATGAACGCCACAGTCAGTGGGGAGTAACTCCGGGTTCTCCCAGCCATATCACCTTTAATGTACATATAAGGAAATACAAAAGTAAAATCATGCATATATATATATCCATGTGAGTTACGTTAAGAATAGATAGGCAATACGAGATATAATGATAAGATCATATGGAAATCAAATCCGTAACCATCATGTTATTCAAAGACTCGGGGAAGACACTCTTAGGCAACCGAATACGCTCACTAGGGCTTGCCTCTCACCGTTAGCGGTATAAGATTGATAAGATTGAGACTCGACAGACAAACCAAGTCAAGTCATGCGATGATCACAGTAAATCCAACATATTATCATCCATTCACGAACCAAGACCTTGACGGTGTCAATCATGCAATTACCATGAATACAATCATGAAATCACACATTCAAAGACAACGACACAAAGACGACCTTTCTCACGGTAAATGAAACGCACTAGCATCGTGTACATGGCAAGTATGATTAAAAGGCATCCACGTAATAAAGCATTTCCCGGAACGCATACACGATAAAGCATTTCGCGTATGTAGACTAATTTCCTCCTGGTAGGACGACGATAATAATACGTTCCTAGTCTAAATCTGGCCATACTCTCGGAATAAAGCATGTTCCGATTCGACATGCGATAAAGCATTTCGCATCCAAGACTCGGTCTTACAAAAATAACCGCCGAGTACCTCAAATTCGGTAGATCAATTCACGAAAAAGGCGAAAAAACAGCTCAAGCCTCATAACAAGCGGTACGCTACATGCAAATAACACCACCTCGCAAGTATACAACATTTGACGGCCGGGTCGAACAACGCATAGCGTTCAACTCCCAACAACGTCGTCATATGCCCACTACACATGCAATTAAGCAGTAGGATACCTCTCCGTTCCGACATTCCAGCCTTACAAACGGGAAGGTAGCCAAAGGAATGAGAGTACAAAGCACAAGACAAAATAGTGCTCAAACCGTATCATTTGTAAAAACCGACTCAAAGTGGGAACATACCAAAAACCATCACAAAACATGTGAATAGGGAATCATAAAAGTTTAAATATGATAAAAATGAGTCAATACATGATACATAAGCATTAGAACAAGTTTATGAAGCATAAGGGATAAAATCATAGATCACCTCTCCAAAACAATGTTGTTTGGAAACCAACGAAAACAAGGGTCCACTTCAAACAATCATAACTAGAGTTCTAGACATGGAAATGAAGAAATTCCAAGTGGAGGTGATAGCTTAACGTCTTAGGGTTCCAACGAGTGGTCACAAGCCCAAAACAAGTAAGTAACGAAGGAGATATGATTATTCTACCAAAAAGGGTCAGTGCAGTGAAACTGCGCAAGTCACGACCGTGAAATGACATCTCACGACCGTGAGATGTGTTACCAAATCACCCGTGAACCTTCAAGATAAATTCAATCCTTTTATTTTCAATTCTCGTAATCTACTTCTATTAACTATCAACAATCAATAATTATCATCAACAATCATCAACTAACAACAATCATCATCAATATCATAATTCCTAGGCTTTCTAAATGTATTCTAAATACGAACTCTAACATGGAAATCAGGTAAAACACGTAAATGATACCGAGTAACCCTTCACCGTTACCTTTACGCGTCTTTAAACGGTTACTAAGCTTTCCTAGTCTCCACCTACAAACCATTAGATAATAAAAGATGAATATAATTCATCTAGAGAAAGACGGATAATTTAAAAAGCGAGAAAGACGATGATTTTAATATCAATACGGATAGAGGAAGGTAAGGGAAGTAGAATAAGACGAACTTACGTGAATTCTATCGAGTAACGAAAAAGTTACGGTGAATCAAAGATCGAAAAATGAAGAGGGAGGCTAGCTTGAGATTTCTTAAAGAGGAAGTGAGTTGTGTTTGATTTTGAGTAATGAATTAGGTTAAGGGAATTAGAGTATAAGTAAGGAAAAGTCAACCAAAAAGTCAAACTCGCCTTAAGACGGCTTTTTCATGGAATCTCGCAGAAATTCCAAATACGAACTCGGAAATTCTAAATTCGACTCGGAACTTAAAATTCCAAGTACTTCAATTAGGCTTATCAATCTTCAATCTTCGGCAAATGGTACTTCTTCTAGCTAACACATGGTCCACTTCAAGACGGTAGATACAAACAAAGATAACATCACTCAAGACAATCAACAAACAAGTTAGAACCTAACAAACGTAAAGTACACTAAAGACTACCACCTTAGGTCCTTAAGACTACCTATCTCTCATTCATTATTCATTGGTTAAGTTATTTAAGGTCGGGGTGCACGAATGTGCGTCGGGAGCTTTATAGCTCCGATACCAACTATCACACCCCGCGATTTTGCAATAAAGTAAACACATAGATTTGCAGCGGAAATACGATCTTTTTAAAAACTTTAAAATCAACACCGCGAATGTCACTATATTATCAAAACCAAAACTTAGTTTAATAAACCATTTATACAAATTGTAACTTCAATAAATATAAGGGATCTCGATCACTTGATAAAAACACAAATAAGATAATAAAACTAATATAAACTACAACGCCAGGGGTGAATTGCTGTAAGTACAATACTCGCTAACTCACTCCTAAAAAGCCCATGCAACACCAACCTACGACCTGTTCATTCATGAAAAATTAATGACACAGTCAGTGGGGAGTAACTCAAAGTTCTCTCAGCGATATCACATTAAAACGTACATAACAATAGCATATAAGTATTCATTATCATCATCATATACAAACAATGTCGTCATGATATATAAACAATATCATCATATAT
>JAIUZE010074484.1:0-13319 GCA_022085475.1 Heliosperma pusillum | reverse complement strand
AAATTGAAAATGTTTGAATGTATGTTGAAGGCTCTCGGGTGAACTGGTACCTCATGTCACGGGCGTGAAATACAAGTCACGGTCGTGACTTGTGCAGTTTCACTACACTGACCGCTTTTCGTAAAATGATCATATCTCCTTTGTTACTTGCTTGTTTTGGGCTTGTGACATCCCGTTAGAATCGTACGAGGATAAGCTATCACCTCAACTTAGAATTTTTGTATTTACATATCTAGAACTCTAGTTATGACCGTTTGAAGTGGACCCTTGTGTTAGTTAGTTTCCAAACTCGTTGTTTTGAGATAAGATCTATGTTTCCTATGTATTATGCTTCTTAAACTTGGTCTAATGCTTATGTATCATGTATTGATTCATGTTTATCATAGTTACATTTATATGATACCCTATTATCATGTTTTGTGACGGTTTTTGGTATGTTCCACTTTGAGTCGTTTTTACAAATGATACGGTTTGAGCACTTTTGTCTTGTGCTTTGTGCTCTCATTCCCTTGGCTACCTCCACGTTCGTAAGGCTGGAATGTCGGAACGGGGAGGTATCCTACTGCTTAATTGCATGTGTTAGTGGGCATACGACGACGTTGTTGGTAGGCGAACGCATTGCGTTGATCGACCCGGCCGTCAAATGTTGTGTACTTGCGAGGTGGTGTTATTTGCATGTAGCGTACCGCTTGTTATGAGGCTTGTGCTCTTTTCCGCCTCTTTCGTGAATTATCGACCGAACGAATTTGGGGTACTCGGCGTCTATTATTGACCGAGTCTTGGATGCAAACGCTTTCTCCATGTCTAATCGGAAAATTGAGTTCGCGAGAATCTGACCGAAATCGAAATTAGTCTACATATACGAAATGTAGCATCGTGTATGAGTTCAGGGAAATTCTTTATCCCGTGGATGCCTTTTAATCATACTTGCCATGTACACGGTGCTAGTGCGTTTCATTTACCGTGAGAGATGTCGTCTTGTGTCGTCATTCTTGAATGCGTGATTTCATGACTTATTATTCATGGTCATTGCATGATTGGGCTTTGTCAATGTATTGGTATGTTTGAATGGATGATCATATGATGAATTTATTGTGGTCATCGCATGACTTGGCATGGGTTGTTTGTCGAGTCTCAATCTTATCAACCTTATACCGCTAACGGTGAGATGTAAGCCCTAGTGAGTGTATTAGGTTGCCTAAGAGTGTCTTCCCCGAGTCTTTGTATAATATGATGGCTTCGGATTTGTATTACATATGCTCTTATCATTATATATTGAATTGCCTATCTATTCTTATCGTATTTCACATGTATATCTATATATGCATGCTTATGTTTTGTATTTCCTTTTATGTACGTTTAATGTGATATGGCTGGAAAAACCCGGAGTTACTCCCCACTGACTGTGGTGTTCATGTTTTTCATGGATGAACAGGTTGCTTGATTTGGTTGGCTTTTTGCTTGACATTTTTGGTTCGGGTGTGAGCTAGCGGGCGTTGTCCCTGGATGAAACACCTCTAGACGTTCTTTAGCTAGATGCTAATAACTTTGTCTTTTGTTAACACTTCGAGAGACTACGTCTCTTGTGGTATTTTTATTTGGTTTGTAATATTTGACAATCCTCGTATTATCTATCTTGCATGTATAAAGGTTTTTGAAATACCGTATGTCCGCTAATTAATTCACATGCTTGTATGTTTTATTTTCGCATTCACGAGGGTTGTCACAGTTGGTATCAGAGCTTAAACGCTCCCGACGCACACACGTGAACCCTAAACATAAATCACTTGACCTTGAAATAATCAATGAGAGATGGGTAGACTTAAGGACCTAAGGTGGTAGTCTTTGGCGTACTTGATGTTTGTTAGGTTCTAACTTATTTGTTGATTGTGTTGAGTGATGTTATGTTTGTTTGTATCTACCGTCTTAAGGTGGATCATTGTGTTACCTAACTGAAGTGTATTTCTTCCTCATCGATGTATTCTCTCGTCCTTAATGTATTATGCTCTCTTCCTTCTATCTAAGTGCTTCTTTCTCTTCCAACTTGTTTTCCTCTTGGAAATTACTCTTGATAGTTTCCTCCATCTTACCATTGGTATCCTTACCTTCCTCTTGTAACATTTTTATGGATGTCATACCCTTTTGTTTGTGGTATATTATACTTGGTCGGAAGAATTGTGAACATTGTGGAATATTAGTGTTTGTTAGAATGAATTTTTGATTTGAGGAAATGGGGTAGATCTAAATTCACTCTATATTGATGATTGGTTGTATCTCTAAGGAAAGGTAGTAAGATAAGTTTAATGATTTTAATGCTTGATGCTTGTCATGACTAATGTGTGGATAGTTCATGATATTTGATGGTGTAAGGTTGAATGAGTGGCTAAGACTTCTTAACCCATTAGCGATTTAATCTTTTGAATTTAGGAGTTTGAATGATGCCTTGAGTTGTAAAATGCTTTTGAGATTAAGTGACGTCTTGTGTTTCCTATTGTGTGTTTGTGAGTATAGGCTTGGTGGAAAAGCTTTTGGCTATAGTTCTTGGATTTAAAGATATAAGCTTATCTTATGGTATCGGAGACTCGTTTGAAGTAGTAAGGTTTCGTTGTAAGTTGAACCATATTACTTGAGGATTATAGATATGAGCGAGATTCGATAATGTGAGCTAGGATGGAAATACCTTGGGATGTTAATGATGATGTTTGACTTGATGTTGTACTTTGATAATAATGCACTCGTGGGCTATATGATGTTGATAATGACGTTTTGTTCGGTGTTCTACCTTGTGGCCGTAGGAGTTGAAAAGAGATTAGTATGGAAAATTCCTTATGGGTTCTTCGGTTTTTTGAAACCTTTGGGAATGTGTCAAATTATGGAGTTGAGAGAATGTTACTATGCTTGAGTTGCAATTCCGCAATTGGGAATCCGTGTTATATGAAAGGATGGATGAATTGGGTTGTAATCGATTTATTAAATCTAGGTGTACCTTACTTTGATTATTGTGGTACGATGGTCCCTTGTAAGAGACCTTTGTTTGGAATGAGTTGCTTTACTATCACCCTAAGTCTGAAAGGAGAAATTTTGTGGATTAAACCTTAAACCTTTACTTGTGCCATCATCCCTTTTCATTTCCATTCTTGAATGTTTTTGTCAAGATTGATCTTTAAGAAATCGCATGCTCGTATCTTCTTTCTTACTCAGATATCTTCATGACTCTACTATCTGCTTTGTCTCTTTCTTGGCCTCGTTATTTTCAGCGTTCCTCTCTTTTAATCTCGTGCCTGATTTTATTCTCGCATTCTCCTTGAGATTTCTTATCGTTTCCTATCTCGTTGCCGCTCCATCTTTTCCTTAGTGGATTGGATATTCCGTTTGTAAGGTTCAGAGAATAATTGTAATGTATTGTGGGATTCTTTAGTTAGAATATGTGTATTTAGATTTAGCAAATTTCATGTTGTATTTGATCATGAGAAATAGGACTTAAGCTCTAGGATGAATCCTAATAGTGATAATGTATCCTCTCTTGATGGTTTTAGATTTGGAGCTTGGTATTGTAGTGTTATTTTGAGAATTGAGTTGATCATGATAATAGTTCGTTGTTGTTGGGTATTATAACGGTTGCTTGGTATGTCATTTGGGAATTAGATGTCTCTAATTGGTGGATTCTAAAAGAGACTTTGCTTTAGGGTAATTGAGTTGGTACCCAAAGTTTGAGGAGTTTTGTCATAAATGAAAATCGATTCATTTTGAGTTTTAGATGATCTAAATGATTTGAATGGTTGTCTGATTTCCAAGTGATTGGTCATTTGTGGTTTGGAATTAGTATTCTCTTTTATTCTTAAGGAACCGTATTTTGCTAATGTGACTATTTATATTTGAGGATTCGAGCGTAGTAATGATCGAATTAAGGATGTTATGGCGTATTAAAGAATTTTACAATCGATAATGGATTGTGGATTTTCCCTTGTCGTGAGTATTTGGATGAGACTAGTTGAATCTTAGATAATTATGTTTTGTTGCGTGGATTGTGTTTTGATTTTCGAGGATGAGAAAGTTCATTGTAAATTTAGGATAATGAGTTTGAAGTAAATTGGATTAAAGGATTTCATGGTAAGTCCTTTACTTTGTGGTTGTTAGCGATCATGTTTCCATAGATAAATATTTTGTTGGTAGTTTCTAGTAAGAGTTTTGATGAAACTAAGAAGATTAGAGTGCGTAATAAGTCTTTCATGTGGATTGTTAGTTGTGGAGTCTACCGTGCCGATGGACCTTAGTAGATTCTAATTGGATTCAAATAATTGGGATTTGTTACTCGAAGTTTCGTAATTATGGAATATTTTTGTAGGATTTCTGATGATTGAAGATGATGAGTTGCAAATTGGGTAAATTGCATTCTCTTGAGGATTTGGTTCATTAGTAGAGTTAGTGATGTCGAATTCTTGTAGATCTTCTTGCCGACTTTATCTTGATCTTCCTATACCAAAGAGTTCGATTAGTTTCGTTTCTGCGTATTTTGTATATATTTTGATACCCTGAATTGTGTGTGAATTGTGCGAGTCGCTCTATGTACGTGTAATGTCTTGTTATTTGATTTTAACTTTGATAAAACTTTCAAATTTCCATATTATATTTCTAGTTTAACTTTTCAAAGAAGTCTAAAGATGGTTTGTGTACCCTCTTTTTGGAGAAAATGGATTTCTTTTGCTTTTATATTTGGATTTTGCGTTTGGTTGGATGTTTGGACTTATTATTGGAGACGTCTGGTGACTAGTCATGCACTTACTAACGCTTGTTTGATTTTCGATTTTTACTATTTCGACTTTGATTTGGTTTTGATAGCTAGAGTTCTCGTTCGCGACGGGCACTCTTGTGATTCGTAAATAAGTTTCGCACTTGGGAAAATTTCCTTAAAGCCTTTTCAAGATGAACCTCGTTTCATAAATGTTTTCCTTATAAAAGTTTTCGTATTAATTTTTGAAAACCGACTCTTGTCCTTGATACTTTTGTTTTCTACTCTCAAGTTTCGAGGACGAAACTTTTTAAAAGGTGGGGTGATTGTAACACCCGCAAATGTACCCTATTTTTATAATGAAAATATTTTACGGATACTTTTCAGCGTATTTTAGTTTTATTTTAGAATTTAATGTTCCGAGTCGAATTTAGAATTTCCGAGTTCGTATTTATAATTTCCGCGAGATTTCGTGTAAATTCCGTCTTAAGTCGTATTTGACTTTCGTTGACTTTTTCCCTCATATACTCCCTTCCTCACCCTAACCTAATTCATTCACACAACTCAACTTTTCCTTCTTCTCTAAGAAAACGCCATAAAACCTTGCCTCCATTTTTGATCCGTCTTAGATTCGTCGCTACTCCTTCGTTACTCGCTCAAATTCACGTAAGTTCGTCTTATTCTTCCCCTCTTAGCTTTCTCTATCCGTGTTAGTAATAAAATTACCGTCTTTTTCGCTTTTTAAATTATCCGTGTTTCTCAAGGTGAATGATATTCATCTTTTATTATCTAATTGTATGTAGGTGGAGACTAGGAAGGTTTAGAAATCGATAAAAGACGCGAAAAGGTAACGGTGAAGGGTTACTCGATATCATTTACGTGTTTTACATGATTTCTATGTTAGAATTCGTATTTAGAATACGATTAGAAAGCTTAGGAATTGTATTATTGATAATGATTGTTGTTAGTTGATGACTTTTGATGATGATTATTGATTGTTGATAGTTGTTAGAAGTGAATCAGGAAAATTGAAAATGTTTGAATGTATGTTGAAGGCTCTCGGGTGAACTGGTACCTCATGTCACGGGCGTGAAATACAAGTCACGGTCGTGACTTGTGCAGTTTCACTGCACTGACCTCTTTTCGTAAAATGATCATATCTCCTTCGTTACTTGCTTGTTTTAGGCTTGTGACATCCCGTTGGAACCGTAAGAGGATAAGCTATCACCTCAACTTGGAATTTATGTATTTACATATCTAGAACTCTAGTTAAGACCGTTTGAAGTGGACCCTTGTTTTAGTTAGTTTCCAAACTCGTTGTTTTGAGATAAGATCTATGTTTCCTATGTATTATGCTTCTTAAACTTGGTCTAATGCTTATGTATCATGTATTGATTCATGTTTATCATAGTTACATTTATATAATGCCCTATTATCATGTTTTGTGACGGTTTTTGGTATGTTCCACTTTGAGTCGTTTTTACAAATGATACGGTTTGAGCACTATTTTGTCTTGTGCTTTGTACTCTCATTCCCTTGGCTACCTCCACGTTCGTAAGGCTGGAATGTTGGAACAGGGAGGTATCCTACTGCTTAATTGCATGTGTTAGTGGGCATACGACGACGTTGTAGGGAGGCGAACACATTGCGTTGATCGACCCGGCCGTCAAATGTTGTGTACTTGCGAGGTGGTTTTATTTGCATGTAGCGTACCGCTTATTATGAGGCTTGTGCTCTTTTCCGCCTCTTTCGTGAATTGATCTACCGAATTTGGGGTACTCGGCGTCTATTGATTGACCGAGTCTTTGATGCGAAACGCTTTATCGCATGTCGAATCGGAAAATGTGATTTCGAGAATCTGGCCAGGTTTAGATTAGGAGCCGTTTTATTATCGTTCCTACCAGGAGGAAATTAGTCTACATATACGAAATGTAACATCGTGTATGCGTTCAGGGAAATGCTTTATCCCGTGGATGCCTTTTAATCATACTTGCCATGTACACGGTGCTAGTGCGTTTCATTTACCGTGAGAGATGTCGTCTTGTGTCGTCGTTCTTGAATGCGTGATTTCATGACTTATTATTCATGGTCATTGCATGATTGGGCATTGTCAATGTATTGGTATGTTTGAATGGATGATAATATGATGAATTTATTGTGGTCATCGCATGACTTGGCATGGGTTATTTGTCGAGTCTCAATCTTATAAACCTTATACCGCTAACGGTGAGATGTTAGCCCTAGTGAGCGTATTCGGTTGCCTAAGAGTGTCTTCCCCGAGTCTTTGTATAACATGATGGATTCGGATTTGTATTACATATGCTCTTATCATTATATATTGAATTGCCTATCTATTCTTATCGTATTTCACATGTATATCTATATATGCATGCTTATCTTTTGTATTTCCTTTTATGTACGTTTAATGTGATATGGCTGGGAGAACCCGGAGTAACTCCCCACTGACTGTGGCGTTCATGTTTTTCATGGATGAACAGGTTGCTTGATTTGGTTGGCTTTTTGCTTGACATTTTGGGTTCGGGTGTGAGCTAACGGGCGTTGTCCCTGGATGAAACACCTCTAGACGTTCTTTAGCTAGATGCTAATAACTTTGTCTTTTGTTAACACTTCGAGAGACTACGTCTCTTGTGGAATTTTATTTGGTTTGTAATATTTGACACTCCTCGTATTATCTATCTTGCATGTATAAAGGTTTTTAAAATACCGTATTTCCGCTAATTAATTCACATGCTTGTATGTTTTATTTCCGCATTCACGAGGGTTGTCACAACTTACAAGTTAAGTGTATATTATTTAATTATTTGTATCATTTAATTGTTAAATGGTCCAATTAATAATTAAATATACTAGATAATTAAGTATTTGACTTATAAATAATTGTGGGACAAATATCAAAAGTCAAAAATGGACCCAAAACCCATAATTTGGACCGAAAAATGCCCACTCACTATTAGGTGGAAATTAGGCATTATTTCCACTTGTAAGTGGACAATTACATCATATTCCACTACCCTAAACTCCTATAAATACCCCCAACACTATGGTCACTACACTTGATGAAAAAGAACAAAAAAGAATTGGTCTATTATTGTTGTTGATATCCAATTTTGGTATTAAGACAATGAGTTGAATTGTTCATCTTATTGTTCATCATCAACATCATCATCTTCATCACATAAAATCACAAAATATAATATACATCTTATATTACTAATAAGTAGTACTATATGTAGTATTATTAAGGGTTAGTCTTAGTTATTATTATCTAGTTAATAAAACTGGGATTTTGGGGCAAATCCTTGGGTGCAACAAGGAGGAGTAATCCTACTTTGGATTAAGGTTTAAGGAGCTCTATATTCAGGTTGTAAAACTACAAAAGTTGTAGTATACCATTTCCATAAAGCTTTGTAAGGAAATTTCTTCTTGTTTGTTGTTTAATAAGCACTAATTTATCATGTATGTACTAGATCACATAAAAATTAAATTATGGTAATTTAATATAATGATTAGAAAGTCTAAACATATAGTTTTCATAACTAACAGATTTACTACTACTCTAACTATTATTACATTTTTTATGTTAATTTAAACCAAATCATATATATAAATCATCTTGAATTATGTTTAATTTGAGTTTTCGCATTTTTATATTCCCAAAGTTTGAATCATCCTTTAAATGTAGGTTGAGTTGGGTTTAGATGTGATGATCATGAAAGCTATCAAGCTTTGATAATTGTTCTAATATTCTTGTTCATTTGCTATTTCAACAACTTTGATCCATTACGCACTATCAAAAATATTCTTGACTATTATAATCAAAGCATTAGTAAAGTGTTATTATTTACGCTCTAACTAATTGAGTTATTGCATAGGTTTTTGGTTATTTTTTCTGTATATTATTATTCCCTCCGTATTAATTATCTGTTTAACTTTGATTAAAATACATCTCACAAATTATGTATAAGGTAAATAAATAGCAAAGACAAATCGAGTAAAAGTTATGTTTTAAGAGTAATTGTCTATTGACATCTTTTGGGTATTATTTATGTGAGTCGTATCTCGGGCTAAGCCCATATGTACTTGTATAAGTATACATTTAATCGATAATGAGAGGCAAGGCATTATATCGTAATCTATCAGGTACGCCTTATCCGATTGATCATTATGTTATTGTGATAAACTTTAAGTTAATTACAGTACTTTTGTGGCGGCTGTTACTACTCACAATGAGCTGTGCAATTTTAAGGAAGCCGTAAAAGATCCGAGCTGGAGGGCGGCTATGGAGGCTAAGATGCGTGTTCTTAAGAAAAAGGGGACATGGACTTTAGAACCGCTTTTGCCTGGTAAGAATGACCTTGGTAGTCAATGGCTGTACAAAATCAAATATAAATCTAACTCCACTATTGAGTGCTTCAAAGCGCGCCTGTTTGTTTTCGGAAATCATCAAACTGAATGTATTGATTATGATTAGACGTTTGCACCGGTGGCCAAAATGCGTACCGTTCGCACCTTTCTAGCTGTTGCTACTTCAAAAACTGGAATGTTTATCAAATGGATGTACACAATGCTTTCCTTGATGGTGATTTGGAGGAAGAGGTGTACATGCGCCTTCTACCGAGTTTTTCTCCGCCTATTCCAGGGATGGTGTATCGTCTCTTTAAGTCTCTATATGTCCTTGTAGAGTCTATTGATCGAATACGAAAGAGGGGGGGGTGAATTGAGTATTAAAAACTAGCCCCACTTTTTCGATTTATATGATATGTAATTAATTATTTGATCTTATGAATTAAAATCAACTAATTAATTAATCAAAGTAAGCGCGAATAACGAAATAACGAAAATTAAAGAGATAAGAGAGAGGCACACGATTTTTGAAGTGGTTCAGTTTCACACGTTGAAACCTACGTCCACTATTCTCGATTAATAATTTTTAGTACCTTTCTACGGATTACAAAAATTACCAACCCACTCGTATAATCAACACTATGATTATAACTCAAGGTGAGTATCGCTAAATACTCTATACTATCTTACGCTAATAAGAAAGTACAATATAACTCCCACAAATTCCCGTTAAAGAATTGTAAGCTTATAATGATGTACTATTATCCAATAACGTATTTCACTCAAGCGATTGATAATAATTGATGCACGACTCTTTTAAAAACAAACTCTAAAAATAATAAATATTTGCTCGAAGGTTTGCTTTAAAACGATTTTGGAAAATCAACACAAGTAAAATAAATAGCCGTGTGATATATTGTGTATTTCGTGTGTATGTCGTGTATTTTACAATTGATATGTGAATGAGTATTTATAGTAGAAGAATTATAGTAGATCTAAAACCCTAGTATAATATTTAATAAAGATATTTATCTTACCATAAAATAATATTTGCTTATCTTTTAGAAATATCTTTATCTCAAAATATTATTTGGTTTTATCTTATAGAAATATATTTATCTTTATATCTCAAAATATTGTTGTAAAGATATAGTAGAATCCTAGATTAGGTAAACTAAGGAAACAACCTATGGAGGCCGAATCCTAGCTCACGAAACCCTAGGAGGCACGCAACCCTAGGTGGCACAAACTAGGTTTCACGAAACCCTAGGTGGCTCAAACACTAGGTGGGCTAATTAGGTTAACAACAAATTGAGATATAATATATTAGAAACCCTAGGTAGCATGACAACCCATAAGTTGTATTACTAACCAATAGAATCTCATAAATATATTCTCTAATAAAACTTTTGATAAATATAAAAATACTCTTTCACTTTTGAAAACATTTCAAAACATGTTATTTCCAAAATCATGCATCAATATTTTATCATCCAAAGTCATAGACTAAAGCTATAACTTTTGAACATAAAATCTCTCGAATGAAATAGTTACCGAATGACGACCTATACTATCTAATCTTCACAAAGATCTTCAGTATACGGATCAGCTCTTCATCTTGATCACAAAGACCCTCCATCTCGAGTCTTGTGTAGCTTTATGTAGATCTTGTTTGAAGCGATTTTCTTTAAAGTTATGCCTGGTTAGCTATAACTTTCATGTTCACTTCCAAAGTTATTCCTGAAGTTGTTATAACTTTGTCTCACAGACTTTATCAAAGTTATGCCTAACTTTGATCTTTCTTCTCATAATTGTTGCTATCTATAATAAGACTAAAGCACACAATTACACGCATATGATATATCGAGTAAAACATATTATTACGTAAACACATGTCATTATCAAAACTATGAAATTGGTTCAACAAATTCCCCCTTTTTGATGATGACAAGTCTCATATGATTTTCTCTTAACAAAGTGACTAAGTATAGTTCCCCCTCAACAAAGCACTCCAAAGTTATAGCAACTTTGATCGCAAGAACAACACAACTTAGCCAAAGTTATAGCTTGAGAGAATTTAAGAGATAACGAGTCTTGACAAGGAGCAAGCTTAAGCAAAGACTCAAATCATATCATTTCTTCCCCCTCTTGTCATCATTGAAAAGACAAGAACAAAGACATGAAACGACTAGAATAACACATGTCAAGGCAAGAAATAGATATGCAAAATACGCAATATAAGACGATATATATCAAGCAAAATAAAGTGCAAATGTTGATTAAACTACAAACCACAAAATATATTGTTAGTTGCCATTTGGCCGAATAGACAATGTCAAAATAAGCCAAATGGGCCGAATAGGATTAGTAGTTTAAGAGTGAAAACAACCAAGGATAGAAAAATCAAGGCATTTTGGGTTGACGGATTTTGTTAGGATCGACATAACCGGGCCTAGTGCGGTACTCAAGAGTAGAAAGACGGTCAAGGCAATTAGACACATGAGAAGCTTGAGCGGTGAGGCAAACATCAAAGTTCCGAACTTTCAACGAAAGAGCCTCCGTCGCATCGTATATAGTACGCATTCCCTCACGCATCTCCGTCCCGCTCTTAACCAACGACCCGCCTTGGCTCACCAAGAAAGTCATCCTATCCCTTTGCCTATACGCCTCTTGCTTACAATCAATGATATTACGTTCCAATTTAGCAAGGCGATCATCCACACTATCCATCCATGTCCTCATCTCATGACTCACACCCGACCCGCCTTGGTCACGGGTTGAGCCCAAAGAACCCATGCCCACGGCTTGAACAACCGTGTCCAAAACCGTCTCAATTTTCTTATCCTGCGCATCCAAGCGCTCCATAATACTACCAATGAACATATCCAATTTGGATTCAATCACAGAAAAATCAGCCCCACCCGACTGCATACCAACCGTACTTCCCTTCACCAAAAACAACAACTCCGGACCATTAGCATCAAGCTTCATAAATTTCAAGAACGTATCACACATCTCATCTTTTACCGCGACCCCATAATTTTGCACATTAACAACTCCCTTTGACTCAAAAAGCCGAGACAACCACATGCCATACGGCAAGTCAAGAGTAGAGTAAAATTTGTCTTCGGTCACCGAGAAAGCAGTTTGTGAAATACGATTAAAAACAAGAGAAGGTAAATTAACCCGATTGCCCTCCAACCAATGCTTAACAACTAACATCTCATAGCATGCAATTTTATCACGTCCGCCCCGTCGCGGAATCACAGTATTCCATAAAAAATTTAACAGAAATTTCAGTTTTGGTGACACACTTCCAGCCAACACGCAACTCGACACCGTCGCCCCAACATCAAAATACTGCTTAACCTCCAGCTTAGCCCTGTCCGTCAGTTCTTCCCATGACGTACTCGGATTGATTTTGATTCCATCATCAGGAACCAAAAACAGAGTACAAAAGTCCGTCACGGAAAACGAAACTGCACGGCCATTTATGACGGCATGCAAGACTCCATTGTCTAAAGAAACAGAGGAAAAGAACTGGATTACCTCAATCGGATACACCGGACCCGAAAACTCAGCCACCGTTTCCCATTCTTGGAAGTTCAAAAAATCAGAAAAGAATCCTAAAGCCCTCTACTTGTCACACCAAGCCTTAGGATAGTACCGACCACCGTGTATGCCATATTGAGCAACCCGGTTCACCAATTTTCTTTCGTCTTTTGTAAGACGGAGTTTATCAATTCCCAAGGATGTTTCTTGCGGTGAGAAGTCACGGAAGGTGACCCGTGTGGTCTCCTCGGAAACCGCGTCCAAGATTTCGGTTGTGGCTTCTTCTTGGAGTCTTCCTTTCCCTTTGTTTAACCGTCTTCTCTTAGTCCCCTCGAGACCCGCACCCGACTCGGTTTGGCTTGGGTTGGGTGATTGTTGTGTGGGAGGAGAAGAGGTATTTTTAGGCATGCTTGGCTTGGGGGTTTTCGGATTTGGGTTTTTGGCAATTTTTGATCTAGTGGAAGCCATTGTTGAAGTTTGAAGGTTGAAGGTTTGTGTGTTTGTTTGATGTGGGTGCCGTGAGGTGGGAGAGGAAGTGGTAAAAATTGGTTGAGTAATTAAGATGGTAAAAGGTGATGGGTGATGGGTAATTATGATTGTGTAAGGGGTAGGTATTTCTTTTGTACTTGGCACATGGGTGTGCCGTCCAAATGTGTTCTTTCCCTTTTTTTTT
>JAIUZE010074483.1:0-21677 GCA_022085475.1 Heliosperma pusillum | reverse complement strand
TTTCATGGATGAACAGGTTGCTTGCATGGATGGCTTTTTGCTTGACATTTTGGGTTCGGGTGTGAGCTAGCGGGCGTTGTCCCTGGATTAAAACACCTCTAAACGATTTTAGCTTATTTGCTAAATACTTTTACTTGTTAACATTTTGGAGAGACTTCGTCTCTTGATGTAGTATAATTCGTACTTTAGTTTGTAATATTTGACACTCCTCGTATTCTTTCCTTGCATGTATACAAGTTTTTAAAACTTCATATTTCCGCTATATAATTCACATGCTTGTTTGTTTTATATTTCCGCATTCGCGAGGGTTGTCACAGTTGGTATCAGAGCTTTATCGCTCCCGACGCACACACGTGAACCCTAAACTTAAATTACTTGACCTTGAAATGAATAATGAGAGATGGGTAGACTTAAGGACCTAAGGTGGTAGTCTTTTGTGTACTTGATGTTTGTTAGGTTCTAACTTGTTTGTTGATTGTGTTGAGTGATGTTATGTTTGTTTGTGTCTACCGTCTTAAGGTGGATCATTGTGTTACCTAGAAGAAGTATCCTCTACCGAAGATTTGAAGATTGACAAGCCTAATTGAAGTGTGTTTCTTCCGCATCTATGAATTCTCTCGTCCTTATTGTATTATGCTCTCTTCCTTCTATCTAGGTGCTTCTTTCTCTTCCATCTTGTTTGCCTCTTGGAAATTACTCTTAATAGTTCCTCCATCTTACCATTGGTATCCTTACCTTTCTCTTGTAACATTTTTGTGGATGTCATACCCATTTGTTTGTGGTATATTATACTTGGTCGGAAGAACTTTGATTTTTGTGGAATATTAGTGATTGTTAGAATAAATTTGTGATTTGAGGAAAATGGTGTAGATCTAAATTCACCCTATAATGATGATTGGTTGTATCTCTAAGGCAAGGTAGTAAGATAAGTTTGATGATTTTAATGCTTGATGCTTGTCATGACTAATGTGTGGATAGTTCATGATATTTTATGGTGTAAGGTTGAATGAGTTGGCTAAGACTTCTTAACCCATTAGCGATTTAATCTTTTGAATTTAGGAGTTTGGATGATGCCTTGAGTTGTAAAACGCTTTTGAGACTAAGTGACTTCTGGTGGATTCTAGTTTATGTGTAGTAGTATAGGCTTGGTGAAAAAGCATTTGGCTATAGTTCTTGGATTTAAAGATCTGATCTTATCTTATGGTATCGGAGACTCGTTTGGAGTAGTAAGGTTTCGTTGTAAGTTGAACCATATTATTTGAGGATTATGATGTGAGCTATAATGGAAATACCTTGGGACGTTAATGATGATGTTTGACTTGAGGTTGTACTTTGTTAATAGTGAACTCGTGGGCTATATGATATTGATGATGACGTTTTGTTTGGTGTTCTACCTTGTGGCCGTAGGAGTTGAAAAGAGATTAGTATGGAGAATTCCTTATTGGTTCTTCGGTTTTTGACACCTTTGGGAATGTGTCCAATTATGGAGTTGAGAGAATGTTATTATGCTTGAGTTGCAATTACGCAATTGGGAATCCGTGTTATATGAAAGGGTGGATGAATTGAGTTGTAATTGATTTGTTAAAACTAGGTGTACCTTACTTTGATGATTGTGGTACAATGGTCCCTTGTAAGAGACCTTTGTTATTGAGATGATTTGCTTTGCTATCGCCCTGAGTTTAAAAAGGGAATTTTGTGGATTAAACCTTAAACCTTTTTCTCGTGCCATTATCACTTTCCATTTCCTTTCATGCAAGTTCCTACTAAGCCTGATTCCTAGGAAATTGTTTTCTCTTATCTCTTCCTTTCCTTGGCTACCTTCATAGCTATATCTATCCAATATCTAGCTTTTGGCTCCCTGCCTCTAGCGTTCCTCTAATTTTCGTCCGATCTTATCGCGTTCATGTTTCCCTCGAAATCTCCTATCGTTTCCAATGTCATGGTGTCATTGTCTTTCCTCTGGTGAGATGATTAGGTTGTTAGCTATCTTCGTGTTGATTTTGATCATGAATAGGATTGGGATTTAAACCTTAGGATGAATCTGTTGGTGGTATTGTACTCTCTTGGTGGCTTCATTTATTGAGCTTGCTAGTGTAGTGCTATTTTGGGAATCAAGTTGAGCGAGATGATATTCGTAGTTGTTGAGTATTATATCGGTTGCTTGGGATATCATTTGGGAATTAGATGTCTCTAATTGGTGGATTCTAAAAGAGACTTTGCTTTAGGGTAATTGAGTTGGTACCCAAAGTTTGAGGAGTTTTGTCATAAATGAAAATCGATTCATTTTGAGTTTTAGATGATCTAAATGATTTGAATGGTTGTCTGATTTCCAAGTGATTGGTCATTTGTGTTTTGGAATTAGTAATTCTCTTTTATTCTTAAGGAACCGTAGTTTGCTAATGTGACTATTTATATTTGAGGCTTCGAGCGTAGTAATGATCGAATTAAGGATGTTATGGCGTATTAAAGAATTATTATAATCGATGATGGATTGTGGATTTTTCCTTGTCGTGAGACTTTGGATGAGACTAGTTGGATCTTAGATAATTATGTTTGGTTGCGTGGATTGTGTTTTGATTTTCGAGGATGAGAAAGTTCATTGTAAATTTAGGATGATGAGTTTGAAGTAAATTGGATTAAAGGATTTCATGGTAAGTCCTTTTCTTTGTGGTTGTTAGCGATCATGTTTCCATAGATAAATATTTTGTTGGTAGTTTCTAGAAAGAGTTTTGATGAAACTAAGAAGATTAGAGTGCGTAATAAATCTTTCATGTGGATTGTTAGTTGTGGAGCCTACCGTGCCGATGGACCTTAATAGATTCTAATTGGATTTGAATAATTGGGATTTGTTACTCGAAGTTTCAGGATTTTTAAAATATTTTTGTAAGAATTCTGATGATTGAAAATGATGAGTTGCAAATTGGGTAAATTGCATTCTCTTGAGGATTTGGTTTATTAGTAGAGTTAGTGATGTCGAATTCTTGTAGATCTTCCTGCCGATTTCATCGTGATCATCCTTTCCCTAAGAGTTCGGTTTGTTTCGTTTTTGCGTGTTTTGTATATATTTTGTTACCCTGAATTGTGTGTGAATTGTGCGAGTCGCTCTATGTACGTGTAATGTCTTGTTATTTGATTTTATCTTTGATAAAACTTTCAAATTTTCATATTATATTTCTAATTTAACGTTTCAAAGAAGTCTAAAGATGGTTTGTGTACCCTCTTTTTGGAGAAAACGGATTTCTTTTGCTTTTATATTTGGATTTTGCGTTTGGTTGGATGTTTGCACTTGTTATTGGAGACGTCTGATAACTAGTCCTGCACTGACTAACGTTGTTTTGAATTTCGATTTCACTATTTCGACTTTAATTTGATTTGGATAATTTGAGTTCTCGTTCGCGACGGGCACTCTTGAGATCCGTAAATAAAGTTTCACACTTATGAAAATTTTCTTTAAATCGTTTTCGAGAAGAACTTCGTTTCATAAATGTTTCCCTTGTAAAAGCTTTCTTGTTGATTTTTAAAACCGATTCTTGTCATTGATACTTTTGGTTTTCTACTCTCAAGTTTCGAGGAGGAACGAAACTGTTTTAAAAGTTGGGTTAGTGTAAACACACGGAAATGTACCCTATTTTTCTAGTAGAAATATTTTACGAAATCTTTTCAGCAAATTTAAGTTTTAATTTATAATTTTATGTTTCGAGTCGAATTTAGAATTTCCGAGTTAGTATTTTGAATTTCCGCGAGATTTCAAGTGAATCCCGTCTTAAGCCGTCTTTGACTTTTTCTTGACTTTTGAGCCGTCTTTGACTTTTCTTGACTTTTCCACTCATACACCTTCATATACTCCCTCAAACCCTAACCTAATTCATTCAACACAACTCCAACATTTCTTTCTTCCTCCTTAAGAAATCCCAAAACCCTTGCCTCCATTTTCATCCAACATTAGATTCGTCATAGTTCGTTCGTTTCTTGCTCAAATTCGCGTAAGTTCGTCTTATTCTTCCCCTCTTAGCTTCCTCTATCCGTATTGGTAATAAAATTACCATCTTTCTCGCTTTTTAATTTATCCGTCTTTCTCAAGGTGAATGATGTTCATCTTTTATTATCTAATTGTATGTAGGTGGAGACTAGGAAGGTTTAGAAACCGTTTAAAAACGCGAAAAGGTAACGGTGAAGGGTTAATCGATATCATTTACGTGTTTTAATGTGTTTTCCATGTTAGAAATCGTATTTAGAATATGATTAGTAATCTTAGGACTTGTGTTGTTGATGATGGTTGTTGTTAGTTGATAATTGATATGAGAATTGATGGTTTGTGATGATAAATGAGGATTTTGTTGTTGGTAACTTGTTGGAAATTGATCGTCCCTGAATCCCGTGTGGGACGCAGGCTGCGTTGGGGGACGCAGGCTGCGTCGTAGGACGCAGGCTGCCTCGTGGTGACGCAGGCTGCGTCACTCGCTGCCGACAGTAATTTTCCTGCAGTGACCCCGTTTCGTAAAATGATCATATCTCCTTCGTTACTTGCTTGTTTTGGGCGTGTGACATCCCGTTGGAACCGTAAGAGGATAAGCTATCACCTCCATTTGGGATTTCTGCATTTGCATGTCTAGAACGCTAGTTATGACCGTTTGAAGTGGACCCTTGATTTCGTTGGTTTCCAAACAACGTTGTTTTGGAGAGGTGATCTATGTTTTTATTCATTATGCTTCATAAACTTGTTCTAATGCTTATGTATCATGTATTGACTCATGTTTATCATATTTAAACTTATATGATTCCCTATTCTCATGTTTTGTGACGGTTGTTGGTATGTTCCCACTTTGAGTCGGTTTTTACAAATGAGTCGGTTTGAGCACTATTTTGTATTGTGCTTTGTATTCTCATTCCCTTGGCTACCTTCCCGTTCGTAAGGCTGGAATGTCGGAACGGAGAGGTATCCTACTTCTTAATTGCATGTGTTAGTGGGCATACGACGACGTTGTTGGGAGTTGAACGCTATGCGTTGATCGACCCGGCCGTCAAATGTTGTGTACTTGCGAGGTGGTGTTATTTGCATGTAGCGTACCGCTTGTTATGCGGCTTGAGCTCTTTTCCGCCTCTTTCGTGAATTGATCTACCGAATTTGGGGTACTCGGCGTTTATTTTTGTAAGACCGAGTCTTGGATGCGAAATGTCATCGCGTGTCGAATCGGAACATGATTTATTCCGAGAGTCTGGCCAGGTTTAGACTAGGGCCGTATTATTATCGTCGTCCTACCAGGAGGAAATTAGTCTACCTATACGAAATGTCATCGTATATGGGTTGAGGGAAATGTCATCCGTGAACGCCATTTAATCATACCTGCCATGTACACGATGCTAGTGCGTTTCATTTACCGTGAGATTGTCGTCTTGGTCGTTGTCCTTTGAATGCGTGATTTCATGATATTGTTCATGGTCATTGCATGATTGGACACCGTCAATGTCTTGGTTCGTGAATGGATGATAATATGTTGGATTTATTGTGATCATCGCATGACTTGACTTGGGTTGTCTGTCGAGTCTCAATCTTATCAATCTTATACCGCTAACGGTGAGATGCAAGCCCTAGTGAGCGTATTCAATTGCCTAAGAGTGTCTTTCCCGAGTCATTGAATATCATGATGGTTTCGGTTTTGTAACTCTTATATTCTTATCATTATATTTCGTATTGCCTATCTATTCTTATCGTATCTCACATGTATATCTATATATGCATGCTTTACTTTTGTATTTCCTTATATGTACGTTAAAGGTGATATGGCTGGGAGAACCCGAAGTTACTCCCCACTGACTGTGGCATTCATGTTTTTCATGGATGAACAGGTTGCTTGCTTTGGATGACATTTTGGGTTCGGGTGTGAGCTAGCGGGCGTAGTCCCTGGATGATTAACCTCTAGACGATTTTAGCTAGTTTGCTAAACACTTGTTCTTTGCTAACATTTGAAGAGACCCCGTCTCTTTGTTGTTTCCCGTATTTAGTTGTAATATTTTGACATACCTCGTGTATTTAAACTTGCATGTATAAAAGTTTTTAAAATACCGCATTTCCGCATATCTTTTCACATGCTTGTATGTTTTATATTTCCGCATTCGCGAGGGTTGTCACAAGAAAGACGATCAAGGCATGTCGACACATGAGTAGCTTGGGCGGTGAGGCACACATCGAAGTTTCGAACCTTCAATAAAAGAGCCTCTGTCGCATCAAATATAGTGTGCATCCCTTCACGCATTTCCGAACCGCTTTTCACCAATGCACCTCCTTGGCTCACCAAGAATTGCATCCGATCCCTTTGCCTATACATCTCTTGTCGAATATCGACAAAATTCCTCTCTAATTTTTCTAGGCAATTATCAACACCCGTCATCCAACTCCGAAACTCACCACTCACACCCGAACCGACATGGTCACGGGTAGAGCTAGTGTTCCCCATAGCCACGGTTTTTACAATTTTTTTTTTTTAACAACCGCATAAATTTTCTTATCTTGCGCATCCAGGCGCTTCATTACTTTTCCCATAAACACATCCAACTTAGATTCAAGCCCCGAAAAATCAGCCACATTCGGTTTTACAACAACCGAACCACCTTTTGACATAAAAATCAATTCCGGACCCAAAGCCTCCAATTTCATGAACTCACTAACACCCTCTTGTACCCTTTATTTTTTTAATCGACGCCTTTTGTACCTTCAAGCACCGAACCCGACTCGGTTTGGGTTTTGGAGATTGGGTAGTGGTGTTTTTGTAGAGTAGCCGTGTAGCACCGACTCTATTCCTCTTTTTCCTTCCTTTTTTTTTTTTTTTTTTTTTAAAATTTTGGTAGGAAAGGGAATCTTGGGTAGTTAATTGTTGGGATATGGTAAGGATAGAATTTGGTAAATAAAAAGATATGGTAAGGTGATTTATGTTGAGAATTTCGGCCAAAGTGAAATACATGGGTAGAATTTGGCTCAATTTTGGAAAGTGAATAAGATAGGTTTTTGGCAAATATGTGGTTCATAATTCAATTTCCATAAAACACTTAATATGCAAGATACTCACGTAAAATATATTATATTAAACACAAATATACTAGCAATGAAATATGCGGACACAGTCATACAATCTCGTCTTATTCTAGCCAGTCACGCAGGTTCACAAAATAAATAAGATGAATTTAATTGCTACCGATTAAACCAATTTCCAACCGCAAAATCTCAAAACGTCTTCTCGCTAACGCCTTTGTTAAAATGTCAGCCCATTGATTGTCAGTACTACAAAATTCGAGTTTAATGTTGCCCTTTTCTACATGGTCACGCAAAAAATGATGTCTAATGTCTATATGCTTAGTACGAGAATGCTGAGCTGGGTTCTTAGAAATAATAATAGCACTCGTATTATCATAGAAAACATGCATACAACCAACATTAACACCGTAATCACATAGTTGTTGTTTACCATAGTAGTTGAGAGCATACCAGTCCTGCAACAATATATTCGGCTTCTGCAGTAGATAATGCAACCGAATTTTGTTTCTTTGAGCCCCAAGTTATTATGCAAGGTCCAACAAACGTGGCAAATCCAGAGGTACTTTTTCTATCTAGAGAACATCCTGCATAATCTGCATCTGAATATCCTACTAGATCGAAATTACACTCAAGTGGATACCACAAATATAAATTAGATGTACCAATTAAATATCTCAAGATACGTTTAATTGCAATCATATGTGATTCTTTAGGACATGATTGAAATCTAGCACAGACACACACGCTGAACATAATGTCAGGTCTACTTGCAGTCAAATATAATAAAGAACCAATCATACCTCGATATATAGTCTCATCTACGGACTTACCATTTTCATCTAAGGTCAACTTTTTGTCAGTTACCATAGGCGTGTCCGTTGGATGAGCGTTTTCCATACCAAATTTTCTGATTAGCTCCTTGACATATTTTTGTTGGTGAATCTTTATCCCTTCTTTGGTTTGTTGAATCTGCAATCCTAGGAAGAATTTCAATTCTCCCATCATGCTCATTTCAAATTCTGAGGTCATAAGATCTGAAAAATACTTGCACAATTTATTGTTAGTAGAACCAAAAATAATATCGTCTACATAAATTTGAGCAACAATTAAATCAGACCCCTCGGATTTTAGAAATAGGGTTTTGTCGACAGATCCTCTTTTAAAATTGTTTTGTAATAAAATTTTTGACAATCTGTCGTACCAAGCCCTAGGCGCTTGTTTCAAACCATATAAAGCTTTATCGAGTTTAAAAACATGGTTTTGAAACTTGCTATTCAAAAATCCAGGAGGTTGTTCAACAAAAACCTCTTCTTCTAAATAACCGTTAAGAAATGCAGTCTTAACGTCCATTTGGAATAATTTCATTCCTTTATGAGCTGCGAAGGCGATGAGCAAGCGAATAGCTTCAAGTCTTGCTACTGGAGCGAATGTCTCGTCATAATCAATCCCTTCTTGTTGATTATAACCTTGAACGACCAATCGAGCCTTGTTACGAACTATAACTCCTGAATCATCCAATTTATTTCTGAATACCCATCGAGTGCCAATCACAGTTCGATTAGAAGGTCGTGGCACAAGGTGCCATACTTTATTGCGTTCGAACTGTTGAAGCTCCTCTTGCATAGCCACAATCCAGTCGGATTCTGTAAGTGCTTCCTTGATGTTGGTAGGCTCTATGGTAGAAAGAAATGAATAGAATGAACAAAAGTTATTTAATGTTCGCCTAGTTTGAACTCCTTTAGTCAAACTTCCTAGGATACTATCCATAGGATGAGAACTCTTATATTTCCATTTCTTAGAGTTCCTAGGCTCATCATCATTGATTCCTTCAATAACTTCTTCATTATTAGCTGCCACGTCATCTCTGGAGAGGCGAAAGTATGGATCATTCATGTCTTCCTCTTCATTCTGTTCAACTTGCTCAGGCACATTATCTTCATCAAATACAACATGAACACTTTCTTCTATGCACAAAGTTCTTTTGTTAAAAACTTTAAAGGCTTTACTATGATTAGAATAGCCAACAAACACAGCTTCGTCACTTCGTGGATCAAATTTGCTCAAATTACTTTTTCCATTATTATGGACAAAACATTGAGCTATATTGGGTTTTCTCCCTCTTAAAAGTTCGTAGGGAGTCTTTTTGAGAATAGGTCTAATCATAGCTCTATTGTGCACATAGCATGCAGTACTTATGGCTTATGCCCAAAAGCTCTTAGGAAGGCCACTACACAAAAGCATAGTGCGGGCCATGTCCTCTAACGTTCTATTCATACGTTCCACGACACCATTTTGTTGTGGGGTTCGTGGTGCAGAAAAGTTATGTCCTACACCATTCTCCCTACAATATTCTATAAAAGCTTGATTATCAAATTCGGTGCCATGATCCGTACGAATGGAAACTAACTTTTTATCATACTTGTTTTGGGCGAGCTTCATTAGTACCACAAACTCATCGAAAGTTTCATCTTTAGTAAATAGAAAGATAGGCCATACATACCTTGAGTAGTCGTCGGCTAGGACGAATACGTACCTTGATCCACCGCGGCTTCTGACTTTCATAGGTCCACACAAATCCATGTGTACCAACTCAAGTGGACGCTCTGTACTTACTAGTCGTTTCGGTTTGAATGAAGATCTAACTTGTTTACAACGGGCACATGAGTCACACATCTTTTCTTGTTCGAATTTGATTGAGGGTAGACCCTCAACTAAATCCCAAGACTTGAGTTTCTTTGAAATCGTTGGACTGATGTGTGCAAACCTCTTGTGCCACAAGCATGAATCATCCACATTGACTTTCATGCACGTAAAGGAACTTGTAGTGACTTTGTTTAAATCAATCATATACACGTTCCGTTTACGTAAGCCTTCTAAGATAACGTTACTAGTACCTTCAACTATGATACGACAACCATTTGAATGAAAAACGACTTTGTTGCCTTTGTCACATAGTTGAGAGATACTTAGCAAGTTATGCTTAAGGCCATCTACCAGATATACGTTATTGATAGCATGTGAAGAATATATACCAATCTTACCTACACCGATTATATTTCCCTTCTTGTTGTCTCCAAAGGTGACCTTGCCACCGTTGAAGGGCTCTAGTGAAAGAAATAAGTTCTTGTTTCCGGTCATGTGTCTCGAACATCCACTGTCGAGATACCATAGATTATTTTCTTTCACTATTATCTGCAAGAGAATCAAATACAGCTTTTAGGTACCCACGCTAAGTTGGGTCCTTTATGGTTAGTGACTCTATATATTTGATCCTTCCTAACCCATACCTGTTTAATAATTCTTTTCTTCTTAGGATAGGACCTGCTAGGTTTGTTATTGTTGTGATGCACATTAGGTTTAAACGACTGCTTCTGATTCACATTAGGTTTAGATTTTGAAGGTACAGATGTGTAATCGAAAGCCATGTCATAAAACCATCTAAACTCATTATTTCTAAACCTCATCACGTTGAGGTTCAGATTCGGACTCACTAGACACGTCATGTTCTTTCACAAAATTAGTTTGATTTTTGTTGTCGTTATCATATTTAACACAATTATCTTTAACATGACCGTTGTGACCACAATAATTGCAAATCAGATATTCTGAAAGATTGAAGTACTTCCTTCTTCTGAAATCACGGTCAGAAGGAGTGGATTTGCACTTATCATGGTCTCTACGACTATAACATTCATGACCTAGACCCATCTTCATGTTATTGTTAGACTGTTCGGTAAGGAAGTCTAAGACCTTCTGACTTCCTTCCCACTTATCATGAACCTTTCGTGCATGTAGGAGCAATTCCTTCAAAGACTGAATTTATTTTTCACATGACGAATGATCTACATTCGAGTCTTTGGAGGGATTGTTCTTTTTGAAATTTTCACGAAAGTCATTGAACCGTTTGTTCAAGATAAGTTTCTCCTCATTATGTTGAATTTTGGCTTGGGAGAATTCAGCCTTAGTATCTTTCAATTGCCGAGTGAGAAAGGAGTTTACTTTCTCGTGATCAAGGATAACAACTTCCTTTGCCTTAGCTTCATATTGTAAACGCTCATTGACTTTCTTCAATTCTAAAGTTATAGCTTCATTAGCTATAACTTTGGCTTGAAGATGCTTAATGTTGAGCTTTAACTCTGAGATTATAGCTTCATTAGCTATAACTTTAGACTCAAGAGCTTCTTTCTCAACATTTGTCTTGTCTGAAGTTATAGCTGAAGTTGTCATAACTTTAGACTTGAGCTTTTTAGCTTTGGCCTTTAGAAGTTGGTTTTCCTCAGCAATGTCAAGAATTTGTTCTTTAAGATCTTTTAATTCAAGACTCTGCTCATGACAATGATCTAAGGCTTCTTCAAAATACTTAATTAAAGACTTCTTAGATAAATTCTTAACTTGCTTTTTAAGTTCAAGATGACTAACCTCTTCGTCATCTTCTGAATCTGGTTCTGAATCTGAGTTGCCAACAAGACACATCTCGGATTCGCTTTCATTGTCACTGTCAGAAATTAGGTCAAGACTGACGTTGCTTAGACACAGGTTGGCGACTTCCTCTTCCTCTGACTCGTCGTCCTCTGTGTCGAGATCTCCCCAGCAATAAGCCATCATCACTTGCTTGAATTCCTTCTTGGTTTTGTCTCGTTGATTTTTGTCTTTGATTTTCTTCCATGTGGGCAATCCTTGATCATGTGATCATTATCCCCACATTTGAAGCAACCACGACTTGAAAGAGACCCTTTTGACTCAATTGGCTTTTTGTAAGATTTATTAGTGTTGTTGTTAAACGTTTTCCCTTGTGGTTTATTAAAGAATTTTTTCTTAAAACGTCTAGCAAATAACACTGTTTCATCTTCAAGATCCGAATCATGTCTTTCACTGGATTCGGCTTGTAGAGCCACTTTCTTGCTATTACTATCATTTGCCTCATCTTCATCAAGAGTGATCTCGTGAGCCATTAGGGTTCCAAGTAGCTCTTGATAAGATAGGTCAGATAGGTCTTTACATTCCTCAATTACCGTCACCTTAGGTCTCCATCGTTTATATAGACTTCTAAGGATCTTCCTGGCAATTTCCTCGGAGTCAAAAGTTTTTCCAAGATTTTTCAATTCATTAATGATACTAGAGAAGCGAGTGGACATGCTGTCAAGCGATTCATTTTGTTCCATGGAAAACAGTTCGTATTTTCGCATAAGTAGTGCAATACGTTGCTTTTTGACAACAGTTGTCCCCTCATAAGCTAACTCAAGACCATCCCATATTTCCTTGGCAGTAGAACTAGATGAGAAACGATCAAATTCAGTATGAGTCATGCCGTTTTGCAACATACTAATAGCCTTTGAATTTTTCTCAGCTTTCTTATAATCTGCCTCAACATAGTCATCTTCTTTCTTTTCGCTGGAAGTGCCAGTAGCCGTTCCAAGCATGATCTTATTAGGACCATTCTTAATGATTAGCCAACACTCCCAATCGTTACCCTTTATGAAATGGGTCATCATATTTTTCCATAAACTGTAGTTCTTCCCATCGAATACGGGATACTTCAGATGTTTGGAATCCATTAAAATAATAAATAGGGGCAGCGTAAAATAAATAAAAATAAAAAGATAATGGATGCAAAGACTCCTTAGCTGTAAGGCAAATCAAGAGGCACGAGGCTCTGATACCAATTGGTAGAGTACTATTGATCGAATACGAAAGAGGGGGGGGGGGGGGGGGGAATTGAGTATTAAAAACTAGCCCCACTTTTTCGATTTATATGATATTTAATTAATTATTTGATCTTATGAATTAAAATCAACTAATTAATTAATCAAAGTAAGCGCGAATAACGAAATAACGAAAAGTAAAGAGATAAGAGAGAGGCACACGATTTTTGAAGTGGTTCAGTTTCACACGTTGAAACCTACGTCCACTATTCTCGATTAATAATTTTTAGTACCTTTCTACGGATTACAAAAATTATCAAACCACTCGTATAATCAACACTATGATTATAACTCAAGGTGAGTATCTCTAAATACTCTATACTATCTTACGCTAATAAGAAAGTACAATATAACTCACACAAATTCCCGTTAAAGAATTGTAAGCTTATAATGATGTACTATTATCCAATAATGTATTTCACTCAAGCGATTGATAATAATTGATGCACGACTCTTTTAAAAAAAAACTCTAAAAATAATAAATATTTGCTCAAAGGTTTGCTTTAAAACGATTTTGGAAAATCAACACAAGTAAAATAGATAGCCGTGTGAATGTTGTGTATTTCGTGTGTTTTTGCAATTGTATGTGAATGAGTATTTATAGTAGAAGAATTATAATAGATCTAAAACCCTAGTATAATATTTAATAAGGATACTTATCTTATCATAAAATAATATTTGCTTATCTTTTAGAAATATCTTTACCTCAAAATATTATTTGGTTTATCTTATAGAAATATATTTATCTTAATATCTCAAAATATTGTTGTAAAGATATAGTAGAATCCTAGATTAGGTAAACTAAGGAAACAACCTAGGTTGGCCGAAATCCTCTAGCTCACGAAACCCTAGGAGGCACGCAACCCTAGGTGGCACAAACTAGGTTTCACGAAACCCTAGGTGGCTCAAACACTAGGTGGGCTAATTAGGTTAACAACAAATTGAGATAGAATATATTAGAAATCCTAGGTAGCATGACAACCCATAAGTTGTATTACTAACCAATAGAATCTCATAAATATATTCTCTATTAAAATAATTGATAAATATAAAAATACTCTTTCACTTTTGAAAAAATTTCAAAACATTTTATTTCCAAAATCATGCATCAATATTTTATCATCCAAAGTCATAGACTAAAGCTATAACTTTTGAACATAAAATCTCTCGAATGGAATAGTTACCGAATGACGACCTATACTATCTAATCTTCACAAAGATCTTCAGTATAAGAATCATCTCTTCATCTTGATCACAAAGACCCTCCATCTTGAGTCTTGTGTAGTTTGATGTAGATCTTGTTTGAAGCGATTTTCTTTAAAGTTATGCCTGGTTAGCTATAACTTTCATGTTCACTTCCAAAGTTATTCCTGAAGTTGGTATAACTTTGTCTCACAGACTTTATCAAAGTTATGTCTAACTTTGATCTTTCTTCTCATAATTGTTGCTAGCTATAATAAGACTGAAGCACACAATTACACGCATATGATATATCGAGTAAAACATATTATTACGTAAACACATGTCATTATCAAAACTATGAAATTGGTCCAACAACTTCTCTAACACACATTATGAGATAAGGTGTTGTTGCATAAAGAAACAGAACTTTATACAATATGGTTTTGTCTTTGTCAAGTCACATCGAGCCACTTGACTAACTTTGGGCTTTTATTATTTTGTCTGCTATTTCTTTTCCCACCATATCAAAACACATTTAAAACAATCGAATTTTATTTCATATAAGATATGGATGTGTAGCGTACCTAATTTTTAAATTATCCGAATAAAACGAGTGCTCAATAAACCTACATTTACCACGAGAACAAAGCGTTTGTGGCTCGTGATGCTGTCTTTCAATAAAAATACGATTTTTCTTGATAAGACAGAGTGGGAGAAAATGTTTAAAGAGCCACAAACTGAACCTATGATCCGGAAAAAGTTTCCTCATTGCTTGTTCAGAAATTGTTTCTTCGGAACCTAGGAGGTCAGGTGAATTTTATCACTCTTTGATTGTTATGAATTCGTATTACTTTTAGAAAGTAACTAACCTGTGACTTATAAAAGAATGTTTCTAGTCCCAACTTCATGATATGGCTTAGAGTCATGCGATTCGTAATGGACTCCATGTATAATGGTCAGGTATGTGACCTGGTAAATTTTACTTGAAGAAGTACGACCTCTTTAGTGTAAATTTATTTTTAAGATCAAAATTTGCATGGATGAACATTAAAATGTTTTCAAAGATAAATTGGTAGGCAAAGTGTTTTCACCAATTGCAATGCTTTGATCCATTCGAAAATACTTAGCGATTGCAGCATTTCATAATAGTATGATGTCAATTGGATCTCAAGAACCACCTTCTTGAATACGATTCTAGAAGAGGTAGTATATTTTATATTCACCTGTGGGTTCGTAGATCCTAATTTTCCTAAGTTCATTTGCAAGCTTAAGAGGATGTCTTAAGTAAGCACTTAAGAGTTGGAATTAGTGTGTCAATCATGTTATAAAATTATTTCTCGATATCTCGAGGAATTATGTTGATACATGAAGTTTAGTGGGAGTAATGTGGTGTTCATCAGTCTTATATATGGAGACATATTGATCATTTTAGATGATGGAAGATTTTGGAGAAGTAGAATACATCTTTTAGATATTTGGATTTATGGAGATAATTCTACGAGAATATTAGCATTAAGTCAAAATTCTTATGTTGATCAGATCTTTGATTAGTTCAAGGAAGTTGAACACATGATAATTGATTCCTTTTGCTTCCGCTGCGGGATCAATTATATACGCTGTGATGTATACTCAATCCGACATTTTGCATGCTTTGAGCATCACGAATCATTTGAAATCAAATCCAAGTGAGAGTCATTTGATAGCCATAAAGAACATCCTTAAGTACTTGCGAAGGACTAAAGATATGTTCCATATGTTTGGAGCTTATAGTGAGTTGTGTGTAAGGGGTTACACAGACTTCGATTTCCAAACTGATCAAAGTGATTTGAAATCACGAACTGGCTGAATTTCATAGAAGATTTATCTGTTGGAAAAGTACCAAGCATAAAGGATTCTTGGAAAGGTTCCAAGTAGGAGTGACATTTCCAAATACAAATGTCATGTATCCGCTGGAAGTATTCCAGGAAGTTTATCATTGCGGATTTCACAACGAAAATGGAGTACATTGCATCATTTGATGATGCGTATGAAAGTAGCTTGGATTCGACAGTATTGGAGGGACTAGAAGTAGTTCCTATAGTTATATATCCTATCCCATGATACTGGTAAAACAGTGGGAGCTATCTTTAGGCCAAGAGTCCTAAGTCTAGATTCAAACCTAGACACATACTCAGATAGTTTTATGTAATATGAGATTACATAGACAAAGAGAAATAGCAATCAAAAAGACCGGAAAGATGCAAGTATTTCTCATCCATTTGCTATGCTTATGCAGGCTGAACATGATAGTTATGTCATTTAAATGGGGATTGAAATATGTACCTGAATTGCTAGAGATTATGAGATATGAAATTATTGATAGCGTATCAATTTTTCCAGATATTTGATAATCGCATTCATTGTTAGAGTTTCATTAAAAACTTCTTTATTTAGTTTGACCAAATTTTGAACTCCGAATTGGTTGAAAGAAAGGTTGGACCCAATTCAAGTGAACAGGATGAACTTAGTGTCTTGTCCCTAGTCATTCATTTGAGGTGACGTCTCGAAGTGACTAGATTGTAAGTCGATCGATGGTTGGTTCAACACCATGGGGTCATGGAGATGGCTAGTCGTTTACATAGATAGACTGTGGAGACACTCTGTCGAGCAGTGACCATAATAGAGTCCCTTATCAAAATTGTTGAAGCCTGGTCGTGGCGGGGATTTCTATTTTATTCTTATGAGTCGATTCTTTAGACTGGTGACCATTTACCTGAGTCGGTGTAGTTTCCGATTGAATTTGGTTTTTGTCCTAGGTCGTGCCGTGAAAGGAGGCCGATGGACATCTTCTGTGTCATGGTGATCTGCATCATACAGTGTAAGATGGGTCAACATGAATTGTCCACCGACGTTGGGTATTAACATCTTCGAGCCACTCGAGGAGTTGTAACTGGAAATGCGTGGCCACGCTCGGAAGAGATCTCTGGTAGATTTTCTGGTCAGACAGTTACTCTCCGAGATCGAGAAAACCACTCTACATATATTTTTAATCATAAGTGCGACCTGTAAGACACCTTGCGATGAGTGGGAGGATGTGACGCGAAAGAGACAAGAGAATAGGTAGCACACAACTTGTCGAGACAAGTGGGAGATATTGTGGGAGGAGGATCCTCCGCAATAGTGTTGCTACATGCACAACTTGTATCGGACAAGTGAGAGATTGTTGGAGTAAGTGTCCTCCACAATGGTGCATTTATATAATAAATCTCATTTGGAATATACCTGGCATGATTAGTATATTTTGATACTCCACGTCAGTTGATTAACGTAAATCGGTAACACTCAGCTGACTAGAGTTTGACGTTATTGTCGTATGACGGCGGTGATCTACTGATCCCTTTAGGTCACACCTATAGGATGAGACCCAAATAGAATACTAATTATTTGTATATGATACAGTTTAATTAGAGCATTACATATATTTAATATGTACGTTTAGTAGTTACGAGAGTTATTTATTGGAAATTGAATTAGGAAATCATTCCACATAAGTTTATTAGTCAATTATACGATAACTGACTGAATAAATTTTACGTCTTATTTTAATACGATTAAATAAGATTTAATTTAATGATTAATAGTTAAATTCATTAAATTAGTTGAGGTTATGCATATATTTTGAGGTAGAGGTAATTAGTTAATTATATTTACAAAGTGTTGTAAAATAAAATAACTGGGCATTGTGGGACTCATTATATATTGATATAATGGTAAAATATCACTTAAAAGTTAAGTACATATTGTTTATTAATTTGAGTCATATAATTATTATATGATCAAATTAACACTTAATTATACAAGATAATTAAGCATATGATTAATAAGTATTTGTGGGACAAATATCAAAAATCAAAATGGTCCATATTGGACACATGTGAACCGGTTTTAGCTAGTAGAAAAAAATTGTGTTTATTCTCTACTAATTCCACACTCCACCATATGATTATGACATGTATGACACATGATCATTATCATTATACAATCCCATACTCTACCATTATGCATGTGAATAAAATAAGAAGAAAATCACCCACTTTGGGGTTGGTAGTGTCGGCCAAGAGGTCTTTAAAAGGGGCATTTGTCGCTCATTTTTACACTACACTTGATTCTTCTTTTCATTCACATCTTGTCACTAAAACCTCCTACATCTCTCTAAACTCACATGCAAACTAATATTCATATTATTAGTGTAATAATAAAATAATATTGGTAGTATTATTTCTTACTTATTACCTAATTAATAATAAGCTAAGATTATTTGGGTTGGTTCCTGGGTGCAACAAGAAGGAGACCTTCTACTTTGGAGGTTGTTTTATGGAGGATCATCCACTAATTTCATACTCAAGAACAATAAGAAGTTCTTATTGTGCCCATATTGAACCGAAAATTCCCAATGTAAGGATATTTTCGTCTTATCTTTTATTTTATGCTTTTACATTTGCATGCATGATAACTAGATCCTAAATCATTAAGTTAATGTAATTTAATGAACTAATTAGAGGAGTCTAATTAGAGGTCTAGGACTTTCATGAATGTCATTTTGATTTATGTAATTTTTGGAATTCTGTAATTTGTCTTTGTATGGCCTTAGTTTTTAATCGATATTACCCAAAATGTATGGGAATATTGATTCGGTTGTAATTTAATGTGATCTCGTATCACTTTTATCGTATAATTTCATTTTAAACCCTGTTTTCTGGATCGAGGACATGTTCCTGCACCGCACTAAAGTCGCTTTCTTCATTCACTATTTTCGTCAGCAAAGTCTGCTTTTCCAGCATTATATTATAACAAGCTTACCATAAACATAAAACGTAAAGAAGGAAACCAAGATTTCAACCTAGTGTGACGTTTCGAGCTTTCTAAAATGACATGGACATGAACAGCCTGCTCGTCCTTATGGATCAGGAGCGGCTTTGGAAGCGTCGATTCCGTCTTCGATCGAAAGAACCTTCTCGACTTTATCGGCTTCTTTCTATCCCGTCAGCTTGTCCGTTGCTTGAATTGAACATTAGCCATCTCCTGACTCCTTCTCTTGTCTCCTAAACCTGGTAAACCAGCTACGTTACTTCATTCTATTGCCCAAATATTGTGATTAAACCTTCTTTTTTAAACAGGTAAACCTAATTTGAACCCAAACCCAAGCCCGTGCCACCACACAAACATGGTATATAGGATAAAAAGAAGGCCCATAAAAAAACGACGATTGTTCGTGAAGATTTCCACAGAAAGACCCCTCAGTTCCAGCAAACAAATCACAATTACAGGCACGAGACAGGCGATTCATGTGAGGTTTAAGTTCACGATGGCCGATCTATCTGATTCAGAAAGGAAAAACTTGCATCAGCCCTTTTCTCACGAGCACGAGACTTATTAATTTAAAATTTAAAGCAGAGTGCGCCGGCTCGCTAGCCTGCTCGTCCGTTACCGGGGATGCCTTAAAAGACCTCAAATGAGGTGATTTTGAACCCGTTCTGTAACACCCGGAAATGTACCCTATTTTTCTAGTAGAAATATTTTACGAAATCTTTTCAGTAATTTTTAAGTTATAAATTATAATTTTAAGTTCCGAGTCGAATTTAGAATTTCCGAGTTCGTATTTGGAAATTCTGCGAGATTTCATGAAAAAGCCGTCTTAAGTCTAGTTTGACTTTTCTGGACTTTGGAAATCGTCTTTGACTTTTCCTACACAACTCACACTACTCCTTCCTTAACCTAATTCTTCATTAAACACAAATCAAACACACAACCCCCCTTTCTTCTCCATTAAGAAAGCTCATCTTTTTCCCTCTTTGATTTCAAGCTTAGAATTGGCGTAGTTTCTTCGTTACTCGATAGAATTTACGTAAGTTTATCTTATTCTTCCTCACGTACCTTCCTCTATCCGTATTGATAATAAAATTATCGTCTTTCTCGCTTTTTAAGCATTCCGTCTTTCTCAAGATGAACTTTATTCATCTTTTTACGATCTATTTGTAGGTGGCGACCTCCAAGATCCCGACAAAGACTATTTCCTTATAGAAGAGGAGCTTGACGATCATTAGAGACGCTAAAAGGTAACGGTGAAGGGTTACTCGGGATTACTTACGTGTTTTACATGTTTATATGCTAGAAAATCGTATTAGAATACGATTAGGAAGATTTGAAACCATGTTATGATTAATGAATGATGTTATATGATGAATATTGATGATATATGTTGATTGTTGATGATTATTGGAAGTATAATTGAGTTTTGAAATGAATTGGTTGAGAATTGGAAGCTCTCGGGTGAAGAAGTGCTCCCAGCCGGTCGACCGGCCGCCGGTCTGGCCACCGGCTGGGAACACATCAGAAACCCCTTTGGAAATTGAGAATTTGTATGAAGTGGTGCTCCAGGCCGGCCAACCGGCCACCGGTCAACCCACCGGCCTGGAACACATCAGTAAGGCAAGTTTTGATTTTGGTGTAGTGCTCTGTGCCGGTCGACCGGCCGCCGGTCGACTGACCGGCCCAGACCCCCTTTTCTCTGTTTTTGGGATTTTGCCTGTGTTCTGAGCCGGCCAACCGGCCGCCGGTCTCCTGCCCGGCCTGGAACACGGCTGTATATTTTTCCTCCAACTTTTAAAACTCGTAATTTATAATAGTTCGCATGATCCGTTTACCGTGAAATTTTACGTAAGGTCTTATAATATTCATGTTTTGGTTATATGATATCTCTTTCGCATGTATCACATGCTTTGTGACGGTTTTCGATATGTTCCCACTTTGAGTCGGTTTTTACAAGTGAGTCGGTTTGAGCACTTTTTGTCTTGTGCTTTGTATTTCTCATTCCCTTGGCTAACCTTCCCGTTCGTAAGGCTGGAATGGTCGGAACGGAGGTATCCTACTACTGCTTAAATGCATGTGTAGTGGGCATACAACGACGTTGTTGGGAGTTGAACGCTATGCGTTGATCGACCCGGCCGTCAAATGTTGTCTACTTGCGAGGTGGTGTTATTTGCATGTAGCGTACCGCTTGTTATGAGGCTTGAGCTCTTTTCCGCCTCTTTCGTGAATGTCGACCGAATTTGGGGTACTCGGCGTCAATGATTGACCGAGTCTTGGATGCGAAACGTTTATCGCCTGTCCGACCGGAAAATGTGATTCCGAGAATCTGGCCAGATTTAGATTAGGAGCCTTATCGTTCCTACCAGGAGGAAATGTGTCTACATAGGCGAAATGTAAGCATCGCGTATGAGTTCAGGGAAATGTGATCCCGTGGATGCCTTTAATCATACTTGCCATGTACACGATGCTAGTGCGGTTCATTTACCGTGAGAGTTGTCGTCTTGTGTCCGTCTTTGAATGCGTGATTTCATGATATTGTTCATGGTCATTGCATGATTGGACACAGTCATTGTCTTGGTTCGTGAATGGATGATAATATGTTGTATTTATTGTGATCATCGCATGACTTGACTTGGTTTGTCTGTCGAGTCTCAATCTTATCAATCTTATACCGCTAACGGTGAGATGCCAGCCCTAGTGAGCGTATTCGATTGCCTAAGAGTGTCTTTCCCGAGTCTTTGAATAACATGATGGTTACGGATTTGATTTCTATATGATCTTATCGTTATATCTCGTATTGCCTATTTATTCTTATCGCAACTCACATGTATATTTATATGTATGCATGCTTTACTTTCGTATTACCTTATATGTACGTTTGATGTAATATGGCTGGGAGAACCCGGAGTTACTCC
>JAIUZE010074482.1:0-82288 GCA_022085475.1 Heliosperma pusillum | reverse complement strand
ATAAGGTGTAGTCTTTGGTGTACTTGATGTTTGTTAGGTTCTAACTTGTTTGTTGATTGTGTTGAGTGATGTTATGTTTGTTTGTATCTACCGTTTTGAGGTGGATCATTGTGTTACCTAGAAGAAGTATCCTTTACCTAAGATTGAAGATTGACAAGCCTAATTGAAGTATATTTCTTTCTCATCGATGATTTCACTCGTCCTTAATGTAGTATGCTCTCTTCCTTCTATCTAGGTGCTTCTTTCTCTTCCAACTTGTTTGCCTCTTGGAAATTACTCTTGATAGTTCCTCCATCTTACCATTGGTATCCTTACCTTCCGCTTGTAACATTTTTGTGGATACCATACCCATTTGTTTGTGGTATATTATACTTGGTCGGAAGAACTTTGAATTTTGTGGAATATTAGTGATTGTTAGAATGAATTTGTGATTTGAGGAAAATGGCGTAGATCTAAATTCACCATTATATTGATGATTGGTTGTAACTCTAAGGAAAGGTAGTAAGATAAGTTTGATGATTTTAATGCTTGATGCTTGCCATGACTAATGTGTAGATAGTTCATGGTATTTGATGGTGTAAGGTTGAATGAGTTGGCTAGGACTTCTTAACTCATTAATAATTTAATCTTTTGGACTTAAAAGTTTAGTATTGTTTTGAAGACCATGCTTATGATATGTCTAATTGGTGTAAATAAGAAGTTTTGAATGATATCTTGAGGTGCGAAATACTTTTGAGGTTAAGTGACGTCTTGTGGTTTCCTATTGTGTGTTTATGAGTATAGGCTTGGTGGAAAAGCATTTGGCTATAGTTCTTGGATTTAAAGATATGATCTTATCTTATGGTATCGGAGACTTGTTTGAAGTAGTATGGTTTCGTTGTAAGTTGAACCATATTACTTGAGGATTATAGATATGAGCGAGATTCGATAATGTGAGCTAGGATGGAAATACCTTGGGATGTTAATGATGATGTTTGACTTGATGTTGTACTTTGATAATAATGAACTCGTGGGCTATATGATGATTTATAATGACGTTTTGTTCGGTGTTCTACCTTGTGGCCGTAGGAGTTGAAAAGAGATTAGTATGGAAATTTCCTTATTGGTTCTTCGGTTTTTGAAACCTTTGGGAATGTGTCAAATTATGGAGTTGAGAGAATGTTACTATGTTTGAGTTGCAATTCGGCAATTGGGAATCCGTGTTATATGAAAGGGTGGATGAATTGGGTTGTAATCGATTTGTTAAATCTAGGTGTACCTTACTTTGATGATTTGTGGTACAATGGTCCCTTGTAAGAGACCTTGGTTATCGGGATGAGTTGCTTTGCTATCACCCTAGGTTTGAAACGAGAAACTTTGTGGATTTAACCTTAAACCTTTACTCGTGCCATCATTCCTTTTCATTTCCATTCTTGAATGTTTTTTTTGTCAAGATTGATCTTTAAGAAATCGCATGCTCGTATCTTCTTTCTTACTTGGATATATTCATACCTCTACTATCTGCTTTGTATCTTCCTTGACCTCGTTATTTTCAGCGCTCCTCTCTTGTAATCTCGTGCCTTATTTATTTTTGTGTTCTCCTTGAGATTCCTTATCGTTTCCTATCAAGTTGCTCCTGCATCTTTTCTCTAATGGATTGGGTATTCCGTTTGTAACGCTCAGAGAATAAGCGTGATGTAATTTGGGATTCTTTAGTTAGAATATGTGTATTTGGATTTAGCAAATTTCATGTTGTATCTCATCATGGGAAATAGGACTTAAGCTCTAGGATGAATCCTAATAGTGATAATGAATCTTCTCCTAGTAGTTTTGGATTTGGAGTTTGGTACTCTAGTGTTATTTTGAGAATTTAGTTAATCATGATAATAGTTCGTTGTTGTTGGGTACTATAACGGTTGCTTAGTATGTCATTTGGGAATTAGATGTCTCTAATTGGTGGATTCTAAAAGAGACTTTGCTTTAGGGAAATTGAGCCGGTACCCAAAGTTTGAGGAGTATTGTCATAAATGAAAATCGATTCATTTTGAGTTTTAGATGAATTAGATGATTTGAATGGTTGTCTGATTGCCAAGTGATTGATCGTTTGTGGTTTGGAATTAGTAATTTTCTTTTATTCTTTAGGAATCATAGTTCGAGATTGAGAAATGTTCGTTGCAAGCTTTGGATAATGAATGCTCAGTTGTTATGGATTATAGAGTTAGAATGGTGAACCCATTTACCTTGAGGATTAGTAACCACCATAATTTGCTAATGTGACTATTTGTATTTGAGACTTCGAGCATAGTAGTGATCAAATTAAGAATATTATGGCGTATTAAAGAATCATTATAACCGATAATGGATAGTGGATTTTCCCTTGTCGGGAGACTTTGGATGAGGCTAGTTGAATCTTAGATAATTATGTTGGTTGCTTTGATTGTGTTTTGACTTTCGAAGATGAGAAAGTTCATTGCAAATTTAGGATAATGAGTTTGAAGTAAATTGAATCAAGGGAATTTCATAGTAAGTCTCCATTACCATGTGGATTGTTAGTTGTGGAGTCTACCGTGCCGATGGACCTTAGTAGATTCTAATTGGATTCGAATAATTGGGATTTGTTACTCGAAGTTTCGTGATTATGAAATATTTTTGTAGGAATTCTGATGATTGAAAATGATGAGTTGCAAATTGGGTAAATTGCATTATCTTGAGGATTTGGTTTATTAGTAGAGTTAGTGATGTCGAATTCTTGTAGATCTTCCTGCCGACTTTATCTTGATCTTCCTATCCCAAAGAGTTCGATTTGTTTCGTTTCTGCGTGTTTTGTATATATTTATTATCGTGATTTGTGAACTTGATGTTCGAGTCGCTCTATGTACGTGTAAAGTCCTGTTATTTGATTTTATCTTTGATAAAACCTTCAAATTTACATATTATATTTCTAATTTAGCGTTTCAAAGAAGTCTAAAGATAGTTTTTGTACCTCCTTTTTGGAGAAAATGGATTTCTTGTGATTTTATGTTTGGATTTTGCGTTTGGTTGGATGTTTGGACTTATTATTGGAGACGTCTAGTGACTAGTCCTACACTTACTAACGCTTATTTGATTTTCGTTTTCACTATTTCGACTTTAATTTGATTTGGATAATTAGAGTACTCGTTCGCGACGGGCACTCTTGAGATCCGTAAGTAAAGTTTCACACATATGAAAATTCTCCTTAAACCGTTTTCGAGAAGAACCTCGTTTCATAAATGTTTCCCTTGTAAAAGCTTTCTTGTTAATTTTTAAAACCGATTCTTGTCTTTTATACTTTTGTTATCTACTCTCAAGTATCGAGGACGAAACTTTTTAAAAGGTGGGATGATTGTAACACCCGCAAATGTACCCTATTTTTCTAGTAAAAATATTTTACGGACACTTTTCAGCGAAATTTAGTTTTAATTTAGAAATTAATTTTCCGAGTCGAATTTAGAATTTCCGAGTTCGTATTTGGAATTTCCGCGAGATTCTATGAGAATCCCGTCTTAAGGCGAGTTTGACTTTTGTTGACTTTTTCCTCATACATACTCATACTCCCTTATCCTATTTCTCATTCACACAAACACCATTCAAGCTTACTTCCTCCTTAAGAAAAAGAAACCCTTGCCTCCATAAACTTTCCGATCTTAAAATCATCGTAGCTCATTCGTTCTTTGCTCAAATTCTCGTAAGTTCGTCTTATTCTTCCCCTCTTAGCTTCCTCTATCCGTATTGGTAATAAAATTACCGTCTTTCTCGCTTTTTAAATTATCCGTCTTTCTCAAGGTGAATTATATTCATCTTTTATTATCTAATTGTATGTCGGTGGAGACTAGGAAGGTTTAGAACTCGATTAAAGACGCGAAAAGGTAACGGTGAAGGGTTAATCGATATTTTCGTGTTTTACATGATTTCTATGTTATAGACTTAGTTATTTAGAATACGATTAGAAAAATTAGGTAACGGTGAAGGGTTACTCGATATCATTGGCGGCTACTGTATCAGGCGCCTTAAACAGTCGCCTTGAAAAAAGTTTTCTGTAGTGTTAGTTTCCAAACTGTTGTTTTGGAGAGGTATCTATGTTTCTTATTTATTATGCTTCATAAACTTGTTCTAATGCTTATGTATCATGTATTGATTCATTTTTATCAGAGTTAATTTATATAATTCCCTATTCACATGTTTTGTGACGGTTTTTGGTATGTCCCACTTTGAGTCGGTTTTTACAAATGTTACGGTTTGAGCACTATTTTGTCTGTGCTTTGTACTCTCATTCCCTTGGCTACCTCCACGTTCGTAAGGCTGGAATGTCGGAACAGAGGGAGGTATCCTACTGCTTAATTGCATGTGTTAGTGGGCATACGACGACGTTGTTGGGAGTTGAACGCATTGCGTTGATCGACCCGGCCGTCAAATGGTGTGTACTTGCGAGGTGGTGTTATTTGCATGTAGCGTACCGCTTGTTATGAGGCTTGTGCTCTTTTCCGCCTCTTTCGTGAATTGATCTACCGAATTTGGGGTACTCGGCGTCATTGATTGACCGAGTCTTGGATGCGAAACGCTTTATCGCATGTCGAATCGGAACACGTTTATTCCGAGAGTCTGGCCAGGTTTAGACTAGGACTGGATATTTATATCGTCGTGCTACCAGGAGGAAATTAGTCTACATATACGAAATGTAGCATCGTGTATGCGTTCAGGGAAATTCTTTATCCCGTGGATGTCTTTTAATCATACTTGCCATGTACACGGTGCTAGTGCGTTTCATTTACCGTGAGAGATGTCGTCGTTGTGTCGTTGTCTTTGAATGCGTGATTTCATGATATTATTCATGGTCATTGCATGATTGGGCACCGTCTATGTATTGGAATGTTTGAATGGATGATAATATGATGGATTGATTGTGATCATCGCATGACTTGGCATGGTTTGTTTTTCGAGTCTCAATCTTATCAAACTTATACCGCTAACGGTGAGATGCAAGCCCTAGTGAGCGTATTCGGTTGCCTAAGAGTGTCTTCCCCGAGTCTTTGTATAACATGATGGATTCGGACTTGTATTCCATATGCTTTTATCATTATATATTGAATTGCCTATCTATCCTTATCGTATCTCAGATGTATATCCTTATGTATGCATGCTCTACTTTTGTATTTCCTTCTATGTACGTTTAATGTGATATGGCTGGGAGAACCCGGAGTTACTCCCCACTGACTGTGGCGTTCATGTTTTTCATGGATGAACAGGTTGCTTGATTGGATGGCTTTTTGCTGGTGGTATTTTGGGTTCGGGTGTGAGCTAGCGGGCGTTGTCCCTGGATGAAACACCTCTAGACGTTTATTAGCTAGTTTGCTAATCACTTTGATATTGATAACATTTTGAGAGACTTCGTCTCTTTGTGGTATATTTTATTTTGTTTGTAATTATTTGACATTCCTCGTATTTCTATCATGCATGTATAAAAGTTTTTAAAATACCGTATTTTCCGCTATATAAATCACATGCTTGTTATGTTTTATTTCCGCATTCGCGAGGGTTGTCACAGTATCAAGAGCTTTGGTTGTTGCATGCATAATCGATTTATAATTTTTTCAAGTTAATGTAACTTAAAGAAAACTAGTAATTTTTGTTTTATAAGATAAAATCTGAAAGTTATTTGCATGTCAATATATTCTGGTCCTAATATGATTTTAGGTCATTTTGATGATTTATGGAAATTTATATTGCTCATATATGATTTTTAGTGTTTTTATTACATTTTAATGAGTAAAATGATGTTTAAAAATGATAAAATTAGTTAGATATATATTCTAACTGTGAAATTTTTACATAATATCACACATGCATTTTACTTACTGAATGTAAAATTTTGTGGGAAGTGGACTTTTTTCTCATGATTTATGATTTTTATATGATAAAATGATATATATATAAAGGTCAAATGGATAAAAATACTTCTGATTTGAATCTGACCATGACATTTTAATATGTTGTCACATGCATATTTTTCTGTCGTACTGGAAACTCTCAGACTGATGTCATTTCTCTAACATGATTTATGAGTTTTTAATGTAAAAATGGCATAAATAGTGACTTATTTAGGAAATATAGCTAAAACTAATTTCATGTCAAGAAAAAATTATTCCTGGTTGTATAAATGTCCGAAATTTCAGATCTAAAGATGAAAATTTAAATTTGATTAATTTTCACATGCTTTATGTATTTTATTTGATAAAATCGATAAAGCGCAACCAATTTTTCTAAAAAACGATTCAAAACTTTTAACCATGATTTTTGACATTTTGAGTGTCATGGAAATGTTTTAGAATGTACAAAAATTTAAAATTATAAATTTGAAATTATTGTAATTAAATTTGGATTTATTTGATTAAAATATGATTTTAAAGTTTAATTTTGAGCAATTAAATAAAAACAAGTTGAATTATTGTCAAAAATTGAGTGATGACTAATTTAAGTATTGTTTGGTGATTTTAAGAAGTTATTATCACGCATTTCCGTAAAACCAGGTTGTATACGATATAAACCGTTAAATAGAGCGATTTGGCATTTAAAATGAGCATGTTTTATACATATTATAATGCTGCATTTTTATTTATGAATGTCATATTTATATTTATGAATGTCATAAATTATTATGTGATTTTGAATTATGTAATTTAATCCTTCTATGCCCTTAGTTTTAATTGATATTGCCCGAAATGTAAGGGAATATTGATTCGGTTGTAATTTATTGTGATCTCGTATCACTTTTGTTGTTTTATTTTATTTTACAGATGTATAATATGAAATTATTGTAATTTTATTATATATGTTGTAACTAATCGTAAAACCGGAGTTTTCAAAAGACTGTGCCATTCGGAAAAGAGTTCCGAGAGAGACGCTGACCTTGGGAGGCTTGCTTATGAAGTTCATGTGAGTTTCTTAAACTCGATATTAGACATTTCTAATATAAAATCATTAATAGTTTACTCTTAAAGTATTTGGACCTTATGCATGCATAACATTAAAAACAAAGATAAGAAGAAACATTTTTCTTACATTGATTTGAACGGATTTGGGCACAAAATACGATTCCTTCCTACTTTGTTCTTGAGCTCAAAATATAGGGATGATTTCCAAGTTCTTAGAATAAGAACACTCCAATTAGTTGCACCAAGACTACCCTTAATCACTCTATAAAATACTACACTAGTATAATATAATAGTTCTCTTAAAAGTGACTAATAAACACTAATACTACTCTTAGTAATTTTATTAGTAAATTTATTAACACAAGATTAACTTCTCAAGTATCTTTTAGTGTGAGAAATGTGAGATGTAGAGAGATAAGTATACTATTGTTAATAATAGATCAAGTAAGTGAAAATAAGAGGAAAACTTGTCCTCTTATTAGCACAAGCCAACCGGCCACATGCATGGGGAGTGGGGTGCTATTTTCTCCTTTTGTTCTTCACAATGCAATAGCTAGGGTACATGTTTAGGCTAGTGAATGATTATGTCTAATTCTTAATTAGAACAATAGTCAAAGCCTAATCACCCTACTACCCACCCCACAACCGGTTTCTCATGTGTAAAATGGAGTCCATTTTATTTTTATGATTTTGTCATTTGTCACATATGTGACATGTGACATGTGACATGTAATTAAGCTTATAAATGTACATTTAACTAATTTAAATGCAATTTCATAACAAATAAATTAGACTTAACATTTTAAGTCACATTTTATAATTACATGTAAATAAAATGGGTCATCTCATATTTGGTTAATATAATCTACAACAGTTTGTAATTATAATCGACCAATTTCACTTATCTCAAATGTTTCATAAACATAATGCATTCTTAGTAATATAACAAAAATTACCAAAATGAATATTATTTAATCATATTACAATAAGATATAATTCTCACTTTAAACCTGTTCAAATTAAGGGATTAATTAATCTGTATCGCTATACAATTAATTAATGTTCTTTATTAGAGGATTGTCCTTTAGGTGTGACCTCAAGGGATCAACTGATCACCACCGTCATACGACAGTAACGTCAAACTCAATTGAGCCAATCGTTACCGATTTATGTTGACCAGTTGACTATAATATTCATCATCCCTTTGTATTCTTATTATTAAGATTTAATTATGTGATCGCACTATTGTTGAGGACACTTACTCCAACAATGTCCCACTTGTCGGAGACAAGTGTGCGTCACCAATTCTCTTGTCCTATTACAATCTCCCACTCAATGCAAAGTGTCTTGCAGGTCGTACTTGCATTTGATCATATCAAGAGTGGTTTCCTCGATGTGGAGAGTAACTGTCTGACCGGAATTATCTACCATAGATACCTTCTGAGCGTGGCCACGCATTTACAGCTTACTACTCCTCGAGTGGCCTTGAGATTTTAAAACAACCCTGACAAGGGGTGGACAATTCCTATCGCACTATTCCCTTTGCATAGCCACATCTCATCATGACCCAAAAGATGCCCATTTGACCCCAGTTACGAAGTTCGTAGAGCATAAATCAAAGTCACTCTGAAACTGTGCCATCTTAGACGAACAGTCTTTAGTCAAAGAATTGACTCAAAAAGAATACTACAGTAGCTCTTGCCACGACCAGGCTACAAGAATTGCCAGAATTCAATAAGCGGTCACTGCCCGACAGATTGTCCCTTACAGTCTTTCTATGTGATCGACTGGTCATCCCTAATGACCTTATGGCACTTGAACTTGATATCAATCGCATCACACTCTAGTCACTAGAAGACGTCACCTCATATAAGCAACTAGGGGCTAATGCTATGTTAATACAGTCCACTTTAATGGGGTTCAAAATTGTCTCTACAGCCCATTTGGTTATAACAAAGCACAAAACGAGTTTTAGAAACTCAAACGATAAATGTGATTATCATATATGAACAATCAACACAATGTTATTGCTTCATATCATATAATCTAAAGTTTATTTCGTCCATGACAATTCATGACGATCTTATTAAATGGAATAAAGGCTTGGGTAGTGAATATACCATATATTCATTTATTCCAACCTTGTGAATTGCTTTTTCCTTCCATCCAACGTTATTCCTAATAACATGAATTTATCTACATACATGTCTAGATCTCTATCTAGTGTTGGGCTCTTTAACTTGAAAGACGCTCCCACTCGTTATCATGATAACTGATAGGTATTTAGGTGAAATGATCTACCATTAGCTCCTTGTAAGCCAGCTTATCCTCATCATAATGTACTAGGTCTCTATTTGTATAATTTATAATGATTGACTCTTCAATCATCCTTTTAGTTATTTGCTTCTTATATAACAAAGGTACGCCTAGGATTCGGATAAATCCTTATAAGTTTGGAAATTTTGGTTTGTGTTTTCTCTACCAAACCCAAGAGTGAATCCCTAGTTCTCCTTGAGAACCCTATGGATGTTCTTGTACGCTATCCAATGACACTCATGTGGATTGATTTGTTATAGTCTTCTCATGCTCCCAGCATACAATTCATTTAGGTATGTGCATGTAATGGCATACATGATTGGTCTCATGTGATCAACAACTCTTAGGTTCAATGGATGACTATGACCCTTTCATAGTGATCCCACTTTCATCAACATAAATAACCTATTTAACTTGTTGAAATAGATAAAGGATATTATCGATATAAGACACTTTTCTAAATGCCAAGCTAAAATCTTCTATTCCACAATAGATTTTGATTTTAGTATACATCTTGCCCTCTTTTAATCCAATCATTAAAATCCAACCATTTCTTTCAAAAAGGTAATGTGAATACGTCACTTACAATGACTGATACGTCATTCACGTGGAAGACAATTTCTCCCATTGAACTTCATGTCTTTACATGACTTTAACTCCCTCTTGTCTTCATGTCTATACATGATTTTAACTCCCTCTGAACTTCATGTCTATACATGACCTTTCGACAATTCGAGTGAAAATCTTCTTATATCTCATAATATAAAAGATCATCTTAACCTCTAGGTAGATACCATAGGCTTGTTTCATGTACACATCCTATTCCAAATCCCTATTTGGACATGTGGTTTTGTTGTGTATCTTTCACACATCTACTATGAGTTATTTTACTGATGATTTGGATCTAAGCATAGTTACGCATTAACTTAGCTTTTGAAGACATTTTCATGTCTATCCGTGCAACTATAATTGGACACCTCCAAATAAAACATCTTCATGTCTATAGAATGATTTATTGGACGATTCCAATTATATCATTTCATTGCATAGATTCCATTTAGTTTCATAAGTCTCTTATGTTAGAAAATTGAATTTAAAAATTTCTAGGTACTTCCACCTCATAGATCATAATCTTATTATTACAAGAACATTTTCTTTTGATATCCTCACTAGTCTTGAGTCTAACCTAAGAATGCTTTCTTTTGGTTTCCTCACTAGTTCGTAACTTTACGTTGTGGCTTATTTTCTCCCAGTCTATCTATAGAAAAATACAACTATTTTCTTTAAAGATAGCCTTATGAGCCACAAACAATGTAGAACTCATACTTGTGTGGAAGGTAGATGTAACACAACATGACCTTAAGTGATCTACTGAAGAGTTTATTGCAAAATTTAGCTAGACTTGACGTGAGTCTCCAAATTAGTATTTTTATCCACTACAAACTCAAACTAGTAGTAAGTGTAAGTAGGGGTCGATCCCACAAGGAAGGTGTTTGTTTATTGTGAGTTTATGCAACTAGTTCTAAGGTAACCAATTTGGGGGGTTTGATATGTTGATATTCTAAGTCTACTTAAACAAAATGAAATGAAATATAAAGAGAATATAAAGAATTGAAAATGTCGAACAAATACGAGAATGATTCTTGGACCAAGTAATTTCCACCAATAAGTTATGAATTGATCATTGACTCTTCCAATCTATTTCAATATTGAGTACTTTGCTATGAAGTTGTTGACTTCTAATTCCACTTATGAATGATTATTAGTTACAAGCGTAATTAAATATTCCTTACAATATCGTCAATTTAGTCAAGCGCTCAATTGTATCGAGATTGTAGATTAAAGCGATGGAATTTAGCAAAGATAAACGAATGAAGAAAACAGGCGTTGCTTCACTTTGATTCATACAAATTTAGTCCTTTATAACTCAACAATGATGAAAGCATACGAATTGATGAATTATATCTGCCACAATGGAATAGATAAACAAACAAAAGATTCATTCATCTAATCTAGCAATGGTTAATTAAGTAATGACAACTAGTTGATCATTCTAGGTGCATAATTAACAAACCAACAATAATGCAAACTAAATTTGATACTCTAAAAATGAAATAGAATTAGAATAAGAGTCTTACAATTCAAACTAACTTGGCTTCAAGAACTTGTTCCAAGATGTAGAACTTAGCCTTTCATACAAAATAACTAAAACAAACTAGAAATTTAAAGTATTTTCTATGTATTATGATGATTAAAAGATGGAAGAAGATATGTCTAAAGTGATCAACAATCCCTCCTTTTATAGGTCTTCAAAGAGCATCTTCATAAATCCTAATAAAACCTCATAAAATCTCATAAAGTATGGGCATAATGGCTGAATTAAAGAGGAAATAGAAGAGTCGTCGGAATCCAATGCCCAACCTCTCCACGCAGCTAGCCTCTCCTCGCAGCTAGCTAGTAGCCGCGCCACGCAGCTAGCCGCTCCTCGCAGCCTGCTTTTCTTCTCTTTTACGCATTTTGTCTTATTGTTTTGGGCTTTGACTTGCTTCAGAATCAACACTCCCATGACATCCTTAGCCTAATACTAACCTCTAAAGAAGCCCTTCTCCACTCATAGCAAGAAATCAATCCAATTACCCCATTAAAACACACAAGTCCATTACCAAACCAACACTCAAGACATAAGCACTAAAATTCCCAAATATGCTTCTTAACCCATCATTTAATCATCAAAATAACTTTATTAACCCCTACTAAACTAGACTAATCATAAAGACATTGAATCTTAGCTTCGAAATAGACTAGTTCTATAAGCTAAAGAGGTAGACTCATATTCAAGTCAATTACAATCTTTATAAGTGGTGTGGCCAATTGGTTTGGTAGACTCCCTTCTTTGAGTTCAATAACTCAATTTTGACTTAGCAATTGATCTTTGAAAGTGAGAATCGAATTCTTAGCCTTTTATTATAATGATCCAATCATCATAATACTAATATGATCAATTTGAGTCGATATAATTTATGTTATTAGTGCAAGTATAGTATAATGACAAGTTTTAGAATGAAAAAGTTTCCATAAACCGAGTGACTTGGGTTGAAAATCAAGTCACTAATATCCAATTACAACCAAATGTTAATAAAAGGAAATAAAAAAATTTCCATTGTCAAACAAGGAAATAAAGAGTTTCTAAAACAATGTCACAAAATACAACCCAATAAAGAAGACAACACAAAATAAGTCCAAGCTTCCATATGTTTTCATCCATGGGTGGCTTCCTTAGCTTCCCTTGAAGAGCCTCATTAGGCTTGCTTGTCCTTGCCTTTGTCCTTGCTTGGGTGCCCTAATTACAATTAAAAAGGGTAAGAATCACAACTTGTATCTATATACCAAAGTTGAGATCATAACATAAAAGATAGGGATGAAAATTTACCAACGGAAACAATGTTTCCGGCTTTGATATCTCCTATATACTTGGGGCAATTCCTTTTCCAATGCCCTATGCCATTACAATAATGGCACTTGTCCTCGGTTGAGGCACCTTTCTTAGGCTTGGGTGATCTATTCTCAATAGCTTTTCTTTTGCCTTTGTAGGTGGAGGGCTTCTTTCCCTTGCTTGCACCCTTTTTGAACTTCCCCTTGCTCTTGTTATTGATGTGAAGTACATCCTTGGTGGTGCTAACATTTAGCCCCATGTCTCTCTCCGCTTGCACAAGCATTTTGTGCAATTCATGAAGAGAGGTTTGCATATTTTGCATATTGTAGTTTACCTTAAACTGCACATATGCCTTGATTTTACCCAAGGAATGTAGTACGCGGTCAATAACGAGTTGTTAGGGAATGTCAACCCCTTGCAATTTAAGAGTCTCGACATGCTCAATCAATTTGAGTACATGAGGACTAACCTTTTGGCCCTCTTTAAGATTCATGTCGAAAAACGCGGAAGCCGTCTCATATTGAATGATCCTAGGAGATTGTGAAAACGTAGTCACAAGCTTGGCATAGATCTCATAGGCCGTGCTCATCTTTATGGCACTCCTTTGGAGATCGGCCTCCATAGAGAAGATCAAAACATTTTTGATCGCGGCGGCTTCCTTTTGGTAAGCCTCATAGGCTCGCCTTGCGGCGGCAGTTGACCTTTCATTAGGTGTTTCGGGAGAGGCTTCGGTAACGTAACGAAGCTTGTCGTCACCTTCCGTGGCCAAGCAGAGGTTCACATCCCAATCGGCAAAATTAGCGCCATTATTTTCTAACTTGCATCGATCCATAAAGGATCGAAGCTATGAAACGTTTGTGAGAGTTGGAGCTTTGGTATTTGGAGTTGTCATTCCGAATAAATAATATTGACTACAAAAATGAGATGAAAAAAATGTTAACATTTATCGAATTAAATTCTTGTAAACATTTTCAAACAAGATTTCACATTTAAATAGTGACCTCTACCCAACTATTATAAATGATTCCGAGATCCAAATTTGAAGAGTCAAGGGCGAGATCACCTAAGAGGGGGAGGGGGTGAATTAGGTGTCTATTTAAAATTTTAAGCTTAATTAAAGCTTCTTTAAAAACTCTATAAATACTAAGACAATACTTAGAAGAAAGGAAAAGTTGATTCTTAGAACTAGAAAGTTAGAAGTATTCAACAACGATTCAGCCAGTAAATGTCACAGTGGAATCAACAGTGAATTGAGAATGCAACGGAAATATTAAAAACGAAATAGACAAAACTCAAAGATGTTTTTTAAATTGGTTCGGTCACTACTGCGCGACCTACATCCAACGTTATCTTATTAAACATCTTTGAAGTAAACTCATACAAACAAAGACCCCGAATAATAAAACAACTCCCCAACCTACTCCGGTCGCTATTTGCTCAATGCTACTCCGCACCAAGACTTATGCTCAAAGCTACTCCGCTAAGAGACTTCCCCAACTCTTTCGAGTTGCTAGTTGCTTAAGATAACTCTATCTTAAGACTTGTTCTACTCGTTTGTTACAAGACTTGTAATTCTCAAAATGTTCACATAATGAACGGTGGAGAAAACGATTAAGTACTAACACGAGATCATCGAACCCAATACATGCTTTGTTGCAACGAACTAGCTCTTTGTAAAAGACTTAAGAAAAATATTTTGCAAAGCAATTAAGTATGAAATGTTAAACGATTTTTGCAAAGATAATTTACTCAATAAAACTCAAAGTCTTTTAAGCTTGAAAATATTTTGTTGTTGCACACTTGTTCAAATGAAATAAGTGTGGTATTTATAATGTAAAGTAGAGTATACTACACACTAAAAATAACACACTCCAATTAAGCACAAGTGTTAGAAAATATTAAACAATTGAAGCTCGTTGTAACACCCGCAAATATATCCTATTTTTATAGTAAAAATATTTTACGGATACTTTTCAGCGAAATTTAGTTTTAGTTTAGAATTAAATATTCCGTGTCTAATTTAGAATTTCCGAGTTCGTATTTTGACTTTACGCGAGATTTCAAGTGAATCACGTCTTAAGGCGTCTTTGACTTTTCTTGACTTTTTCCACTCACTCTCTACTTATACTAACCTTAACCTAATTCTTCCTCACAACTCAACTCCTTCTTCCTCACTAAGAAAACCCCAAAAGCTTAGTTTCCATTTTGATCCGTCTTAGAATCGTCATAACTCCATCATTTATCGCTCAAATTCACGTAAGATCGTCTTATTCCTTCCCTCTCATCTTCCTCTATCCGTATTGGTAATAAAATTACCGTCTTTCTCGCTTTTCAATTTATCCGTCTTTCTCAAAGGTGAATTATATTCATCTTTTGTCGTCTTTGTTTAGGTGGAGACTTTCTAGACCCCGACAAAGATTACTATCTAGTGGGGGAAGGCTTAGAAATCGTTTAAAGACGCATAAAGGTAACGGTGAAGGGTTACTCGATATCATTTACGTGTTTTAATGTGTTTTCTATGTTAGTAATCGTATTTGGAATAGGATTAGTATTCATAGAACTTGTGTTGATGATGATACTTGTTGTTTGTTGAGAATTGATATGAGAATTGATGATTTATGATAATAGTTGATGATGGTTGAGTTTAGAACAAAATGGAGATGTCTTGACCCAAGTCACGGTCGTGAAACTCATGTCACGAGAGTGAAATGAGTGGCTAACCAAATACCCTTGCGTAACAGACAGTTTCACGAGCGTGAAATGTAAGTCACGGTCGTGAAACTCATGTCACGAGCGTGACATACAAGTCACGGTCGTGACTTGTGCAGTTTCACTACACTGACTCCTTTTCGTAAAACGATCATATCTCCTTCGTTACTTGCTTGTTTTGGGCTTGTGACCTCCCGTTATAACCAGAAGAAGATAAGCTATCACCTCCATTTGGAATTTCTGCATTTGTATGTCTAGAACTATAGTAATGACCGTTTGAAGTGGACCCTTGTTTTAGTTGGTTTCCAAACACGTTGTTTTGGAGAGGGGATCTATGTTTCCTATTTATTATGTTTCTTAAACTTGGTCTAATGCTTATGTATCATGTATTTATTCATGTTTATCATAGTTACATTTATATAATGCCCTATAATCATGCTTGGTGACGGTTTTTCATATATCCCACTTTGAGTCGGTTTTTACAAATGTTACGGTTTGAGCACTATTTTGTTATGTGCTTAGTACTCTCATTCCCTTGGCTACCTCCACGTTCGTACGGCTGGAATGTCGGAACGGGGATGTATCCTACTGCTTAATTGCATGTGTTAGTGGGCATACGACGACGTTGTTGGGAGGCGAACGCTTTGCGTTGATCGACCCGGCCGTCAAATGTTGTGTACTTGCGAGGTGGTGTTTTTTGCATGTAGCGTACCGCTTGTTATGAGGCTTGTGCTCTTTTCCGCCTCTTTCGTGAATTTATCTACCGAGAATGTGGGTACTCGGCGTCTATGATTGACCGAGTCTTGGATGCGAAATGTTTATCGCATGTCGAACTGGAAAATGCGATTCCGGGATTCTGGCCAGATTTAGACTAGGACCGTATTATTATCGTCGTCCTACCGGAGGAAATTAGTCCACATATACGAAATGTGATCGTGTATGCGTTCATGGAAATGCTTATCTTGTGGATGCCTTTTAATCATACTTGCCATGTACACGGTGCTAGTGCGTTTCATTTACCGTGAGAGATGTCGTCATTGTGATGTTGTGTTTGGATGGGTTATTACATGATTGATTATTCATGGTCATACCATGACTTGGCATGGTTTGTTTGTCGAGTCTCAATCTTATCAAACTTATACCGCTAACGGTGAGATGCAAGCCCTAGTGAGCGTATTCGGTTGCCTAAGAGTGTCTTTCCCGAGTCTTTGTATAACATGATGGATTTGGATTTGTATTCCATATGCTCTTATCATTTTATATTGAATTGCCTATTTATCCTTATCGTATTTCACATGTATATCTATATATGCATGCTTCTACTTTTGTATTTCCTTTTATGTACGTTTAATGTGATATGGCTGGGAGAACCCGGAGTTACTCCCCACTGACTGTGGCGTTCATGTTTTTCATGGATGAACAGGTTGCTTGATTTGGATGGCTTTTTGCGTATGCTGTTTTGGGTTCGGGTGTGAGCTAGCGGGCGTTGTCCCTGGAAGATTCACCTCTAGTCGTTACTTAGCTAGTTTGCTAATCACTTTGACATTGTTAACCTTTTGAGAGACTATGTCTCTTATCTTATAGTATTTTGTATTCGGTTTGTAATTTGACACTCCTCGTATACTTATCTTGCATGTATAAAAGATTTTAAAAACTTCATATTTCCGCTATATAATTCACATGCTTGTATGTTTTATATTTCCGCATTCGCGAGGGTTGTCACAGAGAAAGTAAGACCATCATCATCGTCATCCAATAATTCAAAATCATTAGGAAGAAAAGACTCACATTGGGAGGTTGGAAGAGCACAAGTAGTGATCGATCGCGCCATTTCTTCAAGCATTTGTTGGCAACGAACCAGATGAGCATGTCGTTCCTCTTCGCGTTGGGCTAGCATTTGTTGCATTTGTTGACAACAAGCAAGAATCGCATACCATTCCTCTTAGAAACCCGGCGAGGAAGGTTGTTGGCAAACTACCTCTTCACATTGGGAAGCCATGAAATTCAAGAAATTCCAAAGCTCCTCCCCTCTCTTGTAGTAGACACTACCACAACTCATGTAAAGAGTCAATTCTCGTGTCTCAAAATCCATGCTATCAAGTAGAACTTGACCCATTTAATCCCAATCAATGACTTGTCCGAGGGACATGAGATGATCACCATAGTTATAAAACCGGTTAAGATAGTCATGAAAAGGTTCATCCTTGTGTTGTGGGTATCGGAATCCATCGTTATTCATTATGTAAGGCAAAAATTAGATAGTTTCAATACCTGAAAAAGGAACTAAAACTACAAGGAAACCGTGAGAATGGTCTTAAGGAGCAAGTGTTCCTCGAGACAAATAAAAACAAGATAAAATTCAACACCTAATAGCAATCAAAACTGTGCTCCCCGGCAATGGCGCCAAAATTTGATAGGATATCGCTCACCTATGCAAAGATAAATTTCCCTAGACACAAATAATTGTAGTACGAGGGGTCGAACACAAGGAGACGGGAATTTTGCTATGAAATGCTATGAAAAGACTACTATCAAAGTCGGTTTAATGGTTGGTTTAGTTTTGATGTTTAGTTAAAGGTGATGTAAATCAAATAATATTAAAAGAGTTTAGGGGAGTCGGGTCACTCATGCAAATACGTAAATGCTCATGTTAAACATAGGATTTCTTAATGTTGTTAGACGTTTAGGCTAAAGACACCCATCTCTCATATTAGTGTCAACCTTAGGTCGAGTCCTAGAGAACTTTCGTTATAACTAGAGTCGTCCTACTACACACGCTTAGTCTAATCTGATTCCGTGCCTCTCGACTTATAGAATTAATTAACAAATTTAATCAATGTGATTGGCCAAATAACAAAGATTAATAAAACAATGCAAGCATGTGATAGAAACAATTTATCAATATTAATTCATCCTTATTTTAACAATTATAACTTACTAATTATGCATGACTTCCTTAATCCCCTAGACAAATGAAACTACTCACTCATGTTAATGTTTAAACTAATAGTATTTGATATAATAAGCATGATGAATATAAAATTACAAAAGAAAACAACTCGTTAATATAGAATTTGTTATACTAAGTGAATGAAATTACTACTAATTCTAATGTAAATAACAATGGAAACTTGATTAACTAGTGTTACGATTAACTAAATGACTTGTAAAGTAATGACGAAAGTGAAAACTAACATAAAACTAGAATTAGAATTGCCGCAATCGAGAAGTATAACTCGGAAATGAAGAACAAATAACCCAAATAACTTGAATGGAAAGATTGAATTACAACTTTGAAAAAGTAACCAAGTGTTTGAACAAAGTAATAACCAAATGTTTAACTAAATATGAAACTAAGAGAAACTTGTGTGCTTAAACTAAGGATAATGTAAGGGAGAAATGTGTGTAAAGATAGTGTAAACTATGATGAAAAGATATGTGAAAAGATGCCTCTAAGTGTCGAAGTCCCTCTCCTTTATATAGGAAGAGGGGCTTGAAACGTATGCACTCACAGAAGCCAAACCAGGGGTTTTATTAACCCGGCTATTATTCCTTAATTGCTCAATTTAATGCTTAAGCAATCCTAAGCTATGCCTTTAAGCTCCTTAATTCTCCGATTAATTGCATAATTTTGGGATTCCTTGAGCATCCAAAGGAGCATCCTATGTTGAGTTGTGGACTCCTTGCATTGGGCTTCATTTTTTGTTTCTCATTTGCATATCAATCCATTTCACAAATCTTCATGATGGCCTTTCATTCTCCATTCTAACCTTCCATGGTCCATCTTGCTTCCATTAGCTTGTTGGACTTTGGGGCTTGCTAATGTGCTAGGAAAAAGCCTCTTAATGGCTTAGATTCCTACAAAACATAGCAAAAACAAGCAATGCACCTCGAACACGTAATTAGCTCACAAATATACTAAACAAAGTATAACAATCATGTAAAATCGAGCTAAATTAGGGAGTAAAATCATATAAAAACTAGAAATATCAAACTCCCCCAAGCTAAACCCTTGCTTGTCCTCAAGCAAGCACATAAGATCAAGACAAGAGAGAAAAGCAACCAAGTCCCCACAATTGCAATATCCAATTTTAAACTATCAAGCATAATGACTCAAATCCCGAAACAACATGGGCATAAGGATAATGCAAAAACATGGATGAGATTTATATGGCAGCGTAGCATGAAAGACTTCAAATAAACTTTTCGGCTCTTGCATGATCCTTTGACTTATGGACTCTCACGATTCACTCAAACTCATTTAAATGTGAAAGGATTTTTGTTAGTAGCACTCACCTATCCTCGACTCATGAGAGTGTGCCCGCAATCTAATATGGTAAGAATTTCAAAATTACAAGCCAAAAAATTTCAAATGCAAGCATGAAAAGGAAGGCATAGGTAAGAAGAAGGTTAATAAGAAATGGGTAAGAAAGGGGAACAAATGATTTATGGTTTGTGGAGCTAAGTCAAGCTAGCAACAACCATATGTAAGGATGCTCAATCCCAAAACTATCCCAAAATTTTCAATACAATTCTCAAGAAGGCTCCCCAAAATATATGAATAAAACATGAGAATTTCTTAAATCATCTTTTTCTTCTTTTTCTTTCAACATACAAGATATGTTTCTCTTTTGTTTTTTCATTTCATGCTTTTTCTTTCTTTTTTTTTCTTTCTTTCATTTCTTCATTTTCTCATTTTTTTTCATGTCAAAGCATTAAGTCCAAGCTCACCATGATATTTCAAAATACAACAAATCCTAAATGAGCACCCAAACACAAATTAATCAAAGCTCCTAGCTCAACAAGGTAGTCAATTTTTATATGTAGCTAAGGGTAGATTTTTGTGAACGGGTTCAAAAAGGCAAATTTAATCATGTGAATGGCTCCAAAATGCTAACAAATGAATGCATTCTTTATAAAGAAATGAAATCAAAACCATACTTATGCGTATTTGATGTAGCACAAATCATAAGGAGGCCTACACTCACCTAAGAGAGACCGGATAAGGATGCATCGGTCTAAGGAGGCTCTACCTTACCAATTTGTGGCTTGCCAAAAGTCAAGATCAAGCTTATTAGGTTCAATTTCCATCTTCCACTTACTATGTCAAGACATCCCCATGAATGCAGTCATCCCGTCAAATAATAGAGAATCATTAGCTATTAAGCTAAAATTGGGACATACAAATGGGTACAACTATGTAAACCATGACCAAAGTAGGTAAGCAAAGCATGTGAAGCACTTAATTTAGCACAAAATTTTCAAAGTTTCATAAATTTCCTAACTAAATGCAATTCCTAACTAAAATGCAAATGCAATCCCCCCCAAGCTAAACACAACATTGTCCTCAATGTGCTAACATGTAAAAATACCCAAGCTAACCGAAAAAACGGTTCAAAGCACAAAACAGGAAAGACAAGAGGTTAATATTTAATGGGAAGTGGGAAAAATAAAACTAAAGTGCAAAGCAAAAATAACTTACTAGACTAGCTAGCCTCCCCCAAGCTAGTATAAATATGGGGGAATCTTCCAAAGTGATGAAGGAAAATGATGTTTCCTTGGGATTTAAATGAAGAAAAATGAAGAAGAAAGATAGAGGATATCGTCGGGTTTGTATGTGAGGAATGCTGAAATTCCTAGTTTCGTATGAAACAGAATAAAATACAAGCGACTTGGGAATTGAAACCCCGATCGGGGCTTGGGAACCCCGATCAGGGTTGACCCCCTGTAAGTTCCTGATTATTTTCGTGATTTGCAATATGAGTTTCCCCGAACGGGTTTCCGTGCATGGGGATGCGTGAGTTTTCTCATCGACTCTTCTTTTCTTCATTTTTCACCTAAAAATCAAAAATAAACATCGTCAAGTCTAGTTAAGTCTAAAAAACGAGAAATTACGGAAAATAAGAAAATAAAGAAAATAAAATGAAAGCAAATAAAAGCTTGGGTTGCCTCCCAAGAAGCGTTGGTTTAACGTCCCGCACGACGTATGAAGCTCGAGTCTGTTCAAGCTTCCATGCGAACTCCTTCTAGTATCCCAACGATCGCATTCTCATGGTAGACCTTCAAATGATGGCCATTGACTTTGAATTTTTCGCCATTGGTGGTCATCACTTCCACGGAACCAAACTTGTTGACATTTGTGACGGTATATGGACTGGACCACCGCGATCGTAATTTTCCTGGAAATAGCTTGAGGCAGGAATTAAAAAGTAACACCTTATCACCGATTTGAAACTCCTTCAAGATTTTCTTATCATTGACAAAGTGTGAGCTTTCCTCCATTAATAACCCTTCTCCATCCAACTCATGCTCCAAAGCATCCATCTCCTCATTCCCAATCTTATCATCACCTGCAAATGATTCTAATACCAAGAGTGCCTCCAAAGGGTCTTTAGCCAAAGACCGAGAGATAGAGTCATCTAAGATAATGTCCAAAACATCAATAGAAAAGCAAGATTCTTCTAACATGGGACTCTTCATGGCACTATTCAAGTTAAATGTGACCTTATCGTCACCCACTTCCAATGTTATTTTATCATTCTTGACATCCATTATCGCACCCGCGGTATGTAAAAAGGGTCTTCTCAAAATAATTGGGATTTGGGCATCCTCGGGCATGTCAAGAACAATAAAATCACCCGGAATAAAAAATTTACCAACTTTGACGGGAACATCCTCCAAAGCTCCTAAAGGGCGTTTTATAGAATGATCCGCCATTTTCATTGTGACACTAGTACATTTCAAGACTCCCATGTTAAGCTTAGCACAAATAGAGTAAGGAATGACACTTACACTAGCACCAAAATCACATAAAGCTTTATCAATATGATAGGTACCAATTGTGCATGGAATGGAAAAACTACCGGGATCTTTTAACTTAGGAGGGGACTTGTTTTGCAAAAGAGCACTACACTCGGCGGTGAAGGCTATAGTTTCTACTTCGTCAAAAGTCCTCTTCTTAGTTAAAATGTCTTTCATGAACTTAGTATAAGACGGAATTTGAGTAATTAATTCGGTAAGAAGAACAGTTACCTGGAGGTTCTTCACAACTTCCATGAATTTACCGAACTGAGTATTCTTGTGATGCTTTGCCAATCTATGATGGAAAGGCACTTTGACTTTTTCCGGCTCCTTTGTCTCAACATCCTTCTTTGGAGGAGCATCCTCCACATCTTTGACTTGCTCAACCACAATAGGATCATCCACATTCTTTGGCATAACCTCATCTTTCTTACCACTAGGGGAAACCTCCAACTCAACAAGCACCTCCTCATTGTCTTTGGGCATTGGTGGCTCATCATACTTTGTACCACTTCTCAAGATGATGGCATTGAGAGTATCATGTGGTTGCTCACCTTGAGGTGGTAATGGACCCGGTCTTCTTTGAGAGCTAGAAGTGGCTAGTTGAGACATTTGTTGTTCTAGCATTTTGATTGCGGAACCATGGCTTTGATCATTCTTTTGAAATTGAGCCAACATTTTCGTTTGGGTCTTAGCCAATTGCACTACCAAGAACTTGAGTTCTTGGTAGTTTTGTTGGACATTTTGGGGTGGTGGAACTTGGTTTGGTTGGGAGTTTTGGATTGGTGGTCTTTGTTGGTAGTTTTGATTTTGATAGCCCGGTGGAAAATTGAACCTTTGTTGTGGGACATAGGCATTTTGTTGAGCTTGAGGCACAAAATTTTGTTGGGGTTGAGGGTTGAGCACATTGTTGCTTTTGTAAGACAAGTTGGGGTGAAATTTCGTGTTTGGGTTGTAAGTATTGGAAAAGGTACCCGGTGGACAAGAACTTTGTAACTTTGAAAACCACATACCTCTTCCATAGTAGCTTGGCATACATTAGAGAAATGACCCGCACCTCCACAACTTTCGCAAACAACAATTTGACTAGTAGAAGACACGGCATTGAGTTGATGAACCGCCTGTTGAGCCTCCAACTTTTCTTAGAGCAAAAGGATTTGATTCTTCAAAATGCTACTGTCGGAAACTACCTCTCCTCCTTGGATGGGTGCACTCCGAGAATTGACATATTGTGCATCGTGGATCGCCATGGGTTCAATGGCATGAGCAATATCGTGTCAATTTCTTCAAAACGCCCATTGTTGGCGGAATCAAGAATTCTTCGGGATTCGGCACAACACCCATTGTAGAATGTTATGGAAAGGAACCAAGCATCCAACCCATAGTGTGGGCATTGTCTTTGGAGCTCCTTGTACCTCTCCCAAGCTTCATATAAGCTCTTAAGAGCTTGTTGACGGAATCACGTGATTTGGCTCCTCAAAGTTTGAGTTTTCTCGGGTGGAAAAAACTTTTGATAAAAGGCGAGAGCCAATGTCTCCCAACTTAACACTCTCATGGTGGTACGATCAAGGCTATTGATCCAAAGTTTTGCCTTACCCTTCAAAGAGAAAGGGAAAAGTATTTCCCTAATTTTGGCTTGAGTGACACCAGCTTGGCGAATCATGAAGCAATAGTCACAAAAGTTTTGCACATGCAAATTGGGATCCTCCAAAGGACTTCCCCTAAATTGCTTCTTTTCCACAAGGGTAATGAAAGCTGGTTTGATCTCGAATTCCGGGGCGGTAATTTGAGTGGTGGTGATACCGGCCGGAAGCATAGTCGCAGTGGGCTTGGAATGATCGGAAAGTTTCACCATCTTCTTAGTTGGTAAGGGTGGTGGTGATGATGATGAACTAGAAACCTCCTCCTTTTCATGATTTTCCAGATCGTCTAAGTAAGACTTTCTGGCACTTTCAACTTGCACGGGAGAAGAGGCGTCTTTTACTTCTTTCCAAAAGCGTCGTCTTCTAGGAAAGGTTTTCTCGGGCACGGAATCTGGTGAAAGTAATTCTTCCTCACGAGAAGACCTGGTCATAAGGCAACAATCTTCAAGGAAATTGTATGTACGGTCTCAAGGAACAAGTGTTCCTAAAGACAAGAGAAAAATGATAGAAGTCTACAAATCAAAAACGAAATAAAACCGTGTCCCCGGCAACGGCGCCAAAATTTGATAGGATATCGCACACCTATGCAAAGATAAAATTCTCTAGACACAAAAAAATGTAGTACGAGGGGTCGAACACAAGGAGACGGGAATTTCGTTATGAAATGCTATGAAAAGACTACTATCAAAGTCGGTTTAATGGTTGGTTTAGTTTTGATGTTTAGGTAAATGTGATGTAAATCAAATAATATTAAAAAAGTCTAGGGGAGTCGGGTCACTCATACAAATACGTAAGTGCTCATGTTAAACATAGGAATTCTTAATGTTGTTAATTGTTTAGGCTAAAGACACCCATCTCTCGATATTAGTGTCAAACTTAGGTCGAGTCCTAGAGAACTTTCGTTATAACTAGAGTCGTCCTACTACACACGCTTAGTCTAATCCGATTCTGTGCCTCTCGACTTGTTGAATGAATTAAAAAATTTAATTAGTGTGATTGGCCAAATAACAAAGATTAACAAAACAATACAAGCATGTGATAGAAACAATTTATTAATATTAATTCATCCTTATTTTAACAATTACAACTTACTAATTATGCATGGCTTCCTTAATCCCTAGACAAATTGGAGTGTAAACTACTAAGGTTTATAGGTTTAAGGGATACTTGATTAGGCTTACTCAAACTGAGAATAATTACAACAGAAATGGGTGTTGTTTTAGAGAGGGTGACTTGTATTGATTGAAACTCAAAGATATGACTTAGAGAATCTTCCCTACAGCATGGCACAAGAGAAAGAACTCAAAGACTAGTTCTGAGACAGATTTAGAGTACTACAGCAAAGCACAAACACCCTAACTTTGGACTCAACAGCAAGCAAGCTAGTCACAGCAAGGCACAGACTTAACTTGACTCACAAAGCAAGACACTGATCAGACACCTTGAAGATGTATCAGGCTTGACTCAAACTACAGCACTTAGCACAAGTTTGAAATATTTGAGAGGTTTCTCAAGCTAATTCATTCATAAAAGTCTGTTTCAAACAACACACAACAACCTCCTTATATAGGGAGGCTGATACAATGCAAACCCTTGGATGTAAAGTCCATCCTAGGGCCAGCTTTGGACTTTAACTACTACAACAGACACTAATTAAGGACCTCACAAGAGGATGAGTTTAACAACTAGGAAGTACAGACACAAAAGCATAAAAACAGACTGATGCAAAAGTAATAAAGCAGCTTTTGGATTTTTCCTGAAATGGAAAACTGTTGTTCTTGTTCTCTTGCTGCTTTGCTCTAGATGTTTTGCTGCTCCTTGGGACTCTCTACTCTTATTAGAACTTAGATAAACCTGCCTTGGATGAGGACAAGTTGACTTAGATAAAAGGAAACCACATCTGGACTTGTACTTTCTCTGCTATGATGCTCATTGGACTCTAGCTTGGGCTGCTTGTAACTTGAGTTTTTGCTAGACTTCTAAAGGAACTCTCCTGGACAAACTTGTTGATTAATGAGTTAGCTTGATGGTAGGCTATGGTAGGGGTGGCTGGGATGCTCTGGTGTACCTCCTTGGTGCTGGGTTTGCTAACTGGTCTGTTGAGCTCTGACTGGCATTGTTTCTGTCTTGTGTGGGGAATGTGGACTGAATTGAACCTTGGCATGACTTGGTGAGTCGTGGACTATCTTCCTCAATGTCTTGTCTTGGCTTGGTTTGAATTTGGCTTGTTATGGCATGTTGTTTGGATCTTGTGACTCGAGCTTTCATCTGAGGGGGTCTTGGGGTCAGGTTTGTCTGGCTTGTGGCTTGATCATCAAGGCCCCTTGGGTGAGCTCCTGCTGCAACCTCCCCAGGTTGAAAAGGGCTTGACCTCAAGCCTGTATCTTCCTCTCCCTCAGAGTCTTCATACAAAGGACTAAGGTCTCCAACATTGAATGTTCCATGAACTGCATATTCTCCTGGTAGATCAATTCTTTAGGCATTAGGACCTATCTTCTCTATGTTTTGAAAAGGACCATCTGCTCTTGGCTCTAGTTTATTCTTTCTTTTGGAAGGGAACCTTTCTTTCCTTAGGTTGATCCACACTAAGTCTCCGGGTGCAAAGTCTTTCTTGACCTTAGGAACCTTGGCATTCTTCTTGTATAGATCATTGGTTCTCTCAATTTGTTTTCTGACTTATTCATGGAGTTTTAGCATTTGCTCCACCCTCTTCTTGGCATCATAGTGGATCTCTGACCTGCACACATTAGACAAATTCAAAGGCATTAAGGGGTTAGTACCATAGACCACTTCAAAGGGTGAGTGGCATGTGGCTGCTGATGGAGCTCTATTGAAAGAGAACTCTGCTTGAGCCAGCTTTAAATCCCAATCTTTGAGAGATTTGCTGACTATACACCTCAAGATCCTTCCCAAGGTCTTGTTGGTCACCTCAGTTTGTCCATCTGTTTGAGGATGATGGGAGGTACTAAACAACAACCTGGTATTAAGCAGCTTCCACAATGTTCTCCAGAAATGACTCATAAACTTTGTGTCTCTGTCAGATACAATAGTTCTTGGAACTCCATGTAACCTTACCACCTCATCAAGATATAGCTCTGCAACACTCACAGCATCCTCGGTTTTCTTAGAGGCAATGAAATGTGCCATCTTGCTGAACCTATCCACCACTACCATGATAGAATCTTTCCCTCTTGCTGTTCTAGGCAATGCAAATATGAAATCCATACTTACATCTTCCCAAGGCCTACATGGGACTGGTAGGGGAGTGTAAGGTCCTGCCTGAAATGAACTCTTGGCCTTTTGACAGACTCCACACCTCCTGAGCACTATTTGGACCTCTCCCATCATCTTAGGCCAGTAGAACTGATCCTGCAGTATATCCACAGTCTTCTGAACCCCAAAGTGTCCTCCAAGGCCACTTCCATGCACTTCCTTGATCAATAGACTCCTATAAGACCCTCTGGGAACACACAGCTTGTTTCCTTTGAACAGGAATCCATTTTATAGAGTGTAGGGTGAATCAATGGTCCTTGTTCCCTTTTTCTGTGCTAACCAATCTTCTGAAAAGTCTGGATCTTCCTGATACATATCCTTCATGAACTCAAATCCAAGAACCCTTTGCTCCATGGTTGATAGCAGAGTGTATCTTCTAGACAATGCATCAGCTACCATATTTTGTTTTCCTTCTTTGTATTTGCTAGAAAAGGTGAATGACTGGAGGAACTCCACCCATTTAGCATGCCTGTGACTGAGCTTAAGCTGACCTCCTATGTATTTCAATGCCTCATGATCAGAGTGTAGGACAAAAGGCTTGGGCTTCAGGTAATGACTCCAATGCCTTAGAGCCTTGACAAGAGCATAGAACTCTTTATCATATGTAGAATAGCTCAGCTTGGCACCACTTAGCTTTTCACTAAATTAGGCTACAGGTTTCTTCTTTTGGATGAGGACAGCTCCAATTCCCACTCCACTTGCATCACATTCAACCTCAAATAGGCAATTTAAGTCTGGTAACCTGAGGATAGGTGCACTGCACAGGAGTTTCTTTATGTATTTGAAAGCCTGCAAAGCATTTTCAGTCCAAGTGAATTCTCCCTTCTTCATACATTCAGTGAGGGGTGCTGCAATGGTGCTGAAGTTCTTAATGAATCTTCTGTAGAAAGATGTTAAGCCATGAAACCCTCTTACTTCTGTGATGTTCCTAGGAACAGGCCAAGATTGAACAGCAATGATCTTGTCTTGGTCCACTGAAATGCCTCTACCAGACACCACATATCCTAGAAACTTGACTTCCTCAGTCATAAAGGTGCATTTCTCAAGCTTTCCAAAGAGTCTACTCTCCTTAAGTATTTCAAACACAGCCTCAAGGTGCCTCAAATGATCATCCTTGCTCTTGCTGTAGATGAGAATATCATCAACGTATACTACCACAAATTTCCCTTGACAAGGCCTAAGCACTTCTGTCATTAATCTCATGAAGGTACTTGGGGCATTTGACAGACCAAAAGGCATGACAAGCCACTCATAGAGGCCATGCTTTGTTTTGAAGGCTGTCTTCCACTCATCCCCTTCTCTGATCCTCAATTGATGGTAGCCTTGCCTCAAATCAATCTTAGAAAAGAACCTTGATCCACTCAGCTCATCCAACATGTCATCAAGCCTAGGTATAGGGAACCTGTACTTGACTGTGATGTTATTGATAGCCCTGCTATCTATGCACATCCTCCAAGTTCCATCCTTCTTAGGGACCAATAGAGCAGGCACAGCACATGGACTTAAGGACTCCCTTACAAACCCTTTACTCATCAACTCTCCAACTTGTTTCTGCAGTTCTTGTGTAGCCTTAGGATCACATCTATATGCTGGTCTATTAGGTAGTACAGACCCTGGTACAAGGTCTATCTGATGTTCAATTCCTCTCAAAGGGGGTAAGCCATCAGGAAGTTCCTCTGGGAACACTTCCTTGAATTGATCAATGAGGGGTTTAACTTCTGCAGGAATTACCTTAGACTCCCCTTCCTGAACCTCCTTTGATAGCAGCATCAATACAGGTTGCTCCTCACTACACTCTTTGATCATTGCTGATTCAGATAGAAACAAGACTCCACTAAAATCTTCAGCCATACTGGGACTCCCATAACTCTTCTGGTGAGGTGGCAAAGGGGCTAATGTCACCTTCCTGCTTCCATGCTTGAAGGAATAGGTGTTGCTTCTCCCTTGGTGTATGGAGCTTTTATCAAACTCCCATGGCCTTCCTAATAATAAGTGACAGGCATCCATTGGAACCACATCACACAGCACTTCATCTTTGTACACACTTCCAATGGAGAATGGGACCACACATTGCTTGTCCACCTTAACCTCTGCTCCCTTACTCAGCCATCTCAACTTATAGGGGTGAGGGTGTTCTTGAGTGCTTAACTTCAACTTGTCAACCATAGTAACATAGGCCATATTGGTACAGCTTCCTCCATCTATGATAAGGTTACAAAACCTCCCTTGTATGGTACATCTGCTCCTGAAAATGAGGGACCTTTGATCCTCCTCTAAAGGTATCTGTTGTGAATGCATTACCCTCCATAGAACCAAACTGTGGCTTGTGTCAGGGAGTGCCACTATTGCTTCCTGACTAGCTTCTTCCTCCTCACTCACCACTTCTTCAACCTCAGGCTCATCCCTCTCATACTTAACTAGACCTTCTTTTTCCCAAGTCTCAACCTCCATTATAGTTAAGGTCTTCTTAGAAGGGCAATCCTTCCTGAAATGTCCATAACCCTGACATTGGAAACACCTAATTCTGTTCTCAGTCAATGAGGTGCTTGGTTTCTGACCCATGATGCCTTTTCCCTTGTCTAAGGTGGGTGGGGGTGCTGTCTTGGGGGTATCAATGGTCCTCAACCCACTGTAAGGTCTGGTTTAAAAAGGTCTAACAGGTAATGGTGTGACAGACTTAGTCTTTCCTATCTTTTCAATTCTCAGAGATAAGTTAACAACATCATCAAATGACCACAGAGGTTGCATCCTAACCTTGTTAGCAATGCTCTTATCTAGACCCTCTAAGTACCTAGCAATCCTTTGCTCAGGTTTCTCATTTATATCACACTGCAAGGTGAGCTGTTCAAACTCTCTCAAATAGGATTCAACAGATTTATCTCCTTGTTTCAACTTAGACAACTTAATAAACAAATCCTGGGTGTAATCCTTAGCAACAAACTTGTCTAGCAGTTTCTTTTTCAGTTTAGTCCAAGAATTGATGGGTTCTTTCCCTTCCCTAGCCCTTAACCCTTTCATGGTTTCATACCAAAGAGAAGCATACCCTTTCATTTTAAGGATGGCTACTTTAAAAGACTTAGAATCATTATATCCTTTGTACTCAAAGAATCTTTCTACTTCTCTTAACCATTCTACCAAATCATCAGGATTAAGACTACCAGAAAACTCAGGAATGTCTACCTTAAGATGCTTGTCTATGTGCCTGTGAATGGAAGCCCTGCTCCTTGTTGAGTCATCTGAATCTGGATACTCTTTATCATCAGGTGGCCTTCCTCTGCCTCCTCCTTGGCCTCTTCCACGTCCTCTGCCTCTTCCTCCTATGGCAAGATTGCCATCAAGAGCCTCATTCACAGCCCTTGTGAGTTGTGTGACAGTTCTGGTTATGCCTTCTACCATAGTTTCTAAGTTGGTGATTCTCTCTTCACTCATTGGGTTGTTTTTGTGTTTTTAAATGTAGTTAGGGAAAATAAACTCACTAAGACTCTAAACCAAAGCTCTGATAACCAATTTGGAGTGTAAAATACTAAGGTTTATAGGTTTAAGGAATACTTGATTAGGCTTACTCAAACTGAGAATAATTACAACAGAAATGGGTGTTGTTTTAAAGAGGGTGACTTGTATTGATTGAAACTCAAAGATATGACTTAGAGAATCTTCCCTACAGCATGGCACAAGAGAAGGAACTCAAAAACTAGTTCTGAGACAGATTTAGAGTACTACAGCAAAGCACAAACACCCTAAATTTGGACTCAACAGCAAGCAAGCTAGTCACAGCAAGGCACAGACTTAACTTGACTCACAAAGCAAGACACTGATCAGACACCTTGAAGATGTATCAGGCTTGACTCAAACTACAGCACTTAGCACAAGTTTGAAAGATTTTAGAGGTTTCTCAAGCTAATTCATTCATAAACGTCTGTTTCAAACAACACACAACAACCTCCTTATATAGGGAGGCTGATACAATGCAAACCCTTGGATGTAAAGTCCATCCAAGGGCCAGCTTTGGACTTTAACTACTACAACAGACACAAATTAAGGACCTCACAAGAGGACGAGTTTAACAACTAGGAAGTACAGACACAAAAGCATAAAAACAGACTGATGCAAAAGTAATAAAGCAGCTTTTGGATTTTTCCTGAAATGGAAAACTGTTGTTCTTGTTGTCTTGCTGCTTTGCTCTGGATGTTTTGCTGCTCCTTGGGACTCTCTACTCTTATTAGAACTTAGATAAACCTGCCTTGGATGAGGACAAGTTGACTTAGACAAAAGGAAACCACATCTGGACTTGTACTTTCTCTGTTATGATGCTCATTGGACTCTAGCTTGGGCTGCTTGTAACTTGAGTTTTTGCTAGACTTCTAAAGGAACTCTCCTGGACAAACTTGTTGATTAATGATTTGGCTTGATGGTAGGCCATGGTGGGGGTAACTGGGATGCTCTGGTGTACCTCCTTGGTGCTGGGTTTGCTAACTGGTCTGTTGAGCTCTGACTGGCATTGTTTCTGTCTTGTGTGGGGAATGTGGACTGAAGTGGACCTTGGCATGACTTGGTGAGTCCTGGACTATCTTCCTAAATGTCTTGGCTTGGCTTGGTTTGAATTTGGCTTGCTATGGCCTGTTGTTTGAATCTTGTGACTCGAGCTTCCATCTGAGGGGGTCTTGGGGTCAGGTTTGTCTGGCTTGTGGCTTGATCATCAAGGCCTCTTGGGTGAGCTCCTGCTGCACAAATGAAACTACTCACTCATGTTAATGTTTAAACTAATAGTATTTGATATAATAAGCATGATGAATATAAAATTACAAAAGAAAACAACTCGTTAATATAGAATTTGTTATACTAAGTGAATGAAATTACTACTAATTCTAATGTAAATAACAATGGAAACTTGATTAACTAGTGTTACCATTAACTAAATGACTTGTAAAGTAAATGAAGAAAGTGAATATTAACATAAAACTAGAATTAGAATTACCGCAATCGAGAAGTATAACTCGGAAATGAAGAAGAAATAACCCAAATAACTTGAATGGAAAGATTGAATTTCAACTTTAAAAAAGTAACCAAGTGTTTGAACAAAGTAATAACCAAATGTTTAACTAAATATGAAAATAAGAGAAACTTGTGTGCTTAAAATAAGGATAATGTAAGGGAGAAATGTGTGTAAAGATAGTGTAAAATATGATGAAAAGATATGTGAAAAGATGCCTCTAAGTGTCGAAATCTCTCTCCTTTATATAGGAAGAGGGGCTTGAAACGTATGCACTCACAGAATCTAAACCCCGATCGGGGAATGAGAACCCCGATCGAGGTTTCATTAACCCGGCTATTATTCTTGGATTTAGTGAGTCTAGTTATGAGAAATCTAATCTAAAAATTTAAAAATTTAAAGTAAAAGCTTGATGTTGTGTCCACCCATTTGTCTTTGCATAATGTCATTCCTCCTTACATTTCCTATATTGTAGTTCTTTTAAGCTAATGAATCATCCTTTATTGTCGGGATTTTGCATTCATGGGGATGTCTTGACATAGTGGGTGAGGGATGGATTTTTGGACAAAATAGACTTGATCTTGACATTGGTAAGCTACATATATGGTAAGGTAGACCCTCTAATGGCAGGTGCATCTATTCCCGACTTCATCTAGGTGTGTGTAGTTTCTCCTCATGGTGTGCGTTACATTAAAACACACATGTATGGCATTTGTTCCTTCTTCCTAGACATACTATGGTAGTTTGCACATGAAGCCTTGGTGTTATGATTTCTCACATGCATCACCCTCATTGAGCCTTTTCTCACTATATGCTACCCATGTTTGTTTCAAGCTACATTTCAAATTGCCTACCTTGTTGAGCTAGTAACCATCTTGGTGAGTTTAGGGTGCTCTTGTCATGGGATTTGTCTTATATTATAATATTTTTGATGATGTGAAGTTGACGGGATTACTGATTTCCGTTGTGGTTTTGGAAAATGAAGAAACAAAAGAATTGAAAAGAAATGTTAGAAAAAGAAAAGAAAGAAGCTTGAAAAAAGAAACTTGAAAAATGAAAAAGAAAGATGAAAAGAAAAGAAGAAAGAAGAAAAAGAGATGAGAATGATACTTTCATATGTATGAATTAATTGAGTTGGGAAGTTCATTTTTGTGTTGTAAAAGTATTAGTTTGAGCCATATGCTGTTTTGGTTCAATGGGCTATAGTTATGGTATTGGTTTTGGGTTATTTGAGCACTCTTTGATTATTTGGATGGTTGTTAGCTTGACCTTTAACTCCACATATCCAAACTTGTTTGTCCACCTTCTACCCATTACCCCTAGCCTCTTTTGTCCTTTCTCTTGGCTTCTTTGTGTGCATTTATTGTTTAGCATTGTCATATGGGATTTGGAATGTTTACCATACTAGATTGCGGGCGCATTCTCTTGAGTCGTAGATATAGGAGAGTGTCATTCACATATATTTTCCATGTTCATTTCATGAGTATGAGTGTTATCCCGTGAGAAGTCCAATGTCATTTAAAGATCATGCAAGAGTCGAAATGTCCATGTGAAGTCCTTAATATCACGCCGTCGTGTAAATCTCATCCATGTATTAAGTTTTCCCTATGCCCAAGTTATTTGGGATTTGATTCATTGTACTTTAAAACTACTAGTCGGGAATTGCATTTAGATGGGATGATTATTGCTTGCACCCTTGTCCTTGTCATCATACATTATATTGTGTGCTTGATTGAGGACAAGCAAGGGTTTAGATTGGGGGAGTTTGATGAGTCCATTTTATATATAGTTTAACTCCCTAGTTTAGCTCGGTTTATTTGATTATTATACTTTGTTTAGTATATTTGTGAGCTAATTACGTGTTCTAAGTATATTGCTTGTGTTTGTTACATTTTGTAGGAATCTAAGCATTTAGAGGCTTTTTCCTAGCACATTAGCAAGCATAAAAGTTCACTAAGCTAAAATGGTAGAAAGATGGACCATGGAAGGATACTATGAGAAATGACAAGCCCAAGCATGAGGATTTGTACAATGGTTTGGTGTACAAATGATAAACCAAAATGAAGCCCAACTTAAGGAGTCCACAACTCAACATAGGGATGCTTTTTGGATGCTCATGGGATGTCAAACTATGCAATTAACCGGAGAATTAAGGAGCTTAAAGGCGTATCATAGGATTCCTCAAGCATTTAATTGAGTCATTAAGCAAATGTTCCTGGATTAGTGAAACCCCGATCGGGGTTTCACTAACCCGGCTACAATTGCTTAATTTCTCAATTTAATGCTTAAGTAATCTTATGCTATGCCTTTAAGCTCCTTAATTCTCCGGTTAATTGCATAGTTTTGGCATCCCATGAGCATCCAAAGGAGTATCCCTATGTTGAGTTGTGGACTCCTTGCATTGGGATTCATTTTCGGTTTCTCATTTGTTCACCAATCCATTTCACATATCTCCATGCTTGGGCTTGTCATTCTCCATACTATCCTTCCATGGTCCATCTTGCTTTCATTAGCTTGGTGGACTTTGGTGCTTGCAAATGTGCTAGGAAAGAGCCTCTAAATGCTTAGATTCCTACAAAATGTAACAAACACAAGCAATACACCTAGAATACGTAATTAGCTCACAAATATACTAAAAAAATTATAATAATCTAATAAACCGAGCTAAACTAGGGAGTTAAACTATATATAAAACGGACTCATCAGTTGTTGCAACGAACAGAAACACACGAACAACCACGAACAAGAACAAACGAACAACGGGATATTTGACCGACCTAGACCTATAGATCGTTCAATGGTGATTGATACTCAAGACCTATTTATTATCAATCGTGTTAAAGTTTGAAACGCGTCAAACAAGAACTAGGTTTGGATCGAAAACGCGTCGAACCGAATAACACAATTGCAACAGCAAAAGTAGGGTTTTTCTTATTATCGTTGAATGAATAAAAACTTAATACAAGAGGCCTATTTATAGGTAAATAGGACCGACCTATACTAGCTATGACACGCCTAAATTTGAACCGAAAACTTAGCAAACTTTCCTAAAACCGACTTTTCTAAACCTAATCTAATTACCTTGCCTTATTCTGATATTACCTAATTACGACATATGGTAAATATGCTGAAATAATTAAACAATAATAAAATAATATAAGCTAGCGTGACTAGTTCAGCGTTCATATCTTTGACCTTCATCACAACCTCGTCATCTTTATTTGAGTACATCATTTTTGGATCAGAATGGATGAGAATTGAGGAGGAAGCGTAAGTGAGAAGGGAGGAAAACAGTAATTGCACTGTATTTGCACATGAGAGGCACAGAGAGAACTATTTTTTAGCTATAATGGTAGGGGGTTTGGACTTCAAAGTAGTAAGGATTTTATAAGGAAAAATAAGAATGAAATAGAGATAAGTACTGCAGCATGAGATACGTAATTCATAAAGGAGAAGTGGGTGTTGGATAATGAATAGAGATTGAATAAATAAGGATTGAGGAGAAAGCGTAAATGAGAAGGGAGGAAAACAATAATTGCATTGTATTGCACATTAGAGGCACGGAGAGGGCTATGTTTTAGCTATAGTAGTAAGGGGTTTGGACTATTAAAAATGGAAGGGTTGTAAAAAGGGAAAAAAGGATTAAATAAGGACGATTACTATAGCAGAAGATGAGTAATTCATAAAGGATAAATAGGTCTTCAAAAGTAAATAGATGAGGATTGAGGAGGAAGCATAAGTGAGAAGGCAAGAAAACAGTGCTGGCACTGTATCGCACATAAGAGGCACGGACATGAATATTTTTTAGCTACAGTGGTATGGGGTTTGGACTTTTAAAGATGTGAGGATTGTAAAAGAGAAAATATAGATGAAATAGGGATGAAATAGGGATCATTACTGTAGCAGAAGATGAGTAATTCGTAAAGGAGAAATGGGTGTTAGAGTGAATGGAGGAGATTGAATGGATAAGGATTAAAGAGGAAGCGTAAGTAAGAAAGGAGTAAAACAGTACTTGCACTCTATTACACATGAGAGGCATGGAGAGGACTATTTTTTTTAGCTACAGTGGTAGGGAGTTTAGACTTTGAAAGATGTAAGGATTGTAAAGGGAAAAATAAGGATAAAATAGAGATGAGTACTATAGAAGAAGATGTGTAATTCATAAAGGAGAAATGGGTGTTCGAGAGTGAAAGGAGGAGATTGAATGGATGCAAATTGAGGAGGAAGGCAACTGAGAAGAGAGGAAAATAGTACTTGCACTATATTGCATATGAGAGGCACTGAGAGGTTTACTGCTTAGCTACAGTGGTAGGGGGGTTTGGACTTCTAAAGATGAAAGGATTGTAAAAGCGAAAATAAGGATGAAATAGGGTTGAGTACTATAGCAGGAAATGAGTAATTCATAAAGGAGAAATGGGGTTTGGAGAGTGAATGACGGATATTGAATGGATGAGGATTGAGGAGTAAGCGTAAGTGAGAAGAGAGGAAATCAGTACTTGCACTGAATTACACATGAGAGGCAGAGAAGGGGCTATATTTTAGCTACAGTGGTAGGGGGTTTGGACTTTTCAAGATGTAAGGATTGTAAAAGCGAAAATATAGATGAAATAGGGATGAGTACAATAACAGGAGATGAGTAATTCATAATGGAGAAATGGGACTTGGAGAGTGAGTGGATGAGATTGAATGGGTGAGCATTGAGGTAGAAGCGTAAGTGAGAAAGGAGGAAAACATTGCTTGCATTGTATTGCACATGAGAGGCACGTAGAGGGCAATGTTTTAGCTATAGTGGTTGGGGTTTTGACTTTTGAAGATGTAAGAATTGTAAAAGGGAAAATATAGATGAAATAGGGATGAGTACTGTAGCAGGAGATGAGTAATTCATAAAAGAGAAATGGGTGTTGGAGAGTGAATAGAAGAGATTGAATGGGTGAGGATTGAGGAGGAAGCGTAAATGAGAAGGGGGAAGATAGTACTTGCACTATATTGCTAATAAGGGAACGGAACGGTCTATGTTTTAGCTACAGTGGTAAGGGGGTTGTGACTTCTAAAGATGTAAGGATTTTCAAAGGGAAAATAAGGATGAAATAGGGATGAATACTGTAGCAGGAAATGAGTAATTCATAAAGGAGAAATGGATGTTGGAGAATGAATGGAGGAGGTTGAATGGAAGAGCATTGAGGAGGGAGTGTAAGTGAGAAGGGAGGAAAACAGTTTTGCACTGTATTGTACATGAGAGGCACGGAGAGGACTATTTTTTAGCTACAATGGTAAGGGGTTTGGACATTAAAGATGTAAGGAAAGACTGTAAAAGGGAAAATAAGGATGAAATATGGGTGAGTATTTTTGCAGGAGGTAAGATTCATATAGGAGAAATTGGTGTTGGAGAGTGAATGGAGGAGATTGAATAGATGAGGATTGAGGAGGAAGCGTAAGTTAGAAGGAAGGAAAGCAGTACTTACACAATATTGCTTATGAGAGGCACGGTGAGGACTATTTTTTAGCTACAATGATACGGGGTTTTGACTTTTAAAGATAACTTGTGCTCCTTAGGATACTTTGTCGTCACATCTTACGGGTTTTTATTCAAACTGATTGTCATAATATTCCATTTGCGTACTTGCTTATTCGATGGCAACTTCAAGCTCAAAGCATCAGTCACATGGTTTGTGTATCAGAAAGTCAAAATTTGGATAATGACTTCGTGAATGAAAATGAAGGACTCGACACTCATGTCGAAATGTCTGAACAAGACTATTTTATGTCCTCAACAATCAGTAACCAAAGGACGTCCCTGAAATAAGAGGCTGAAAGGTGGAAAAGAGTTAGCGAAGCAAGTAAGGCGTGGTTGAAAACGCCTTTAATGTTACACTTTTTAAATCTTAATTATCTTATCAAAAAACTTTCAAAACTTAATACTTTTAAATGACATTCGAACATAGTTTGGTAGCTTAAGTGCCTTCCGGTAAAAAAAAACAATTCTACCCTTTTTACCCATGTCTTTGTATATAATCTCTTTCTCAACACACAACACTCAAACTTATTTTCTTGTTTTAAAACAACCTAATTAATAACTATTCTTCCCAAATAAGAGAACACCAACAATTATATCATTTGATATGCCTATTAATTTTGTTGGGTAGTTTTTGGGAAGATGACAACTTCCAACTACTTTATCCTTTGCATTTTCAACTTTTGTATCTCAAGTTTCCATTTTGCCTCTTTGAAATATTTGATATTTAAAATGGCTTCCTTTTTTTCCACCCCTTTTTCATTTTTCAACAAATAACACCTCGTTGGCACTCAATTTGTGATTCATTAGCCCATCGAAAAAATTTATAACCACGAAAGTTAGTGAAGAGCAGAAATTAAAGAGTGAAATAAGAATAAGTACCTTAATAAGAGGTGTGGTTGGGAAGACAGTGAGAAGCCGAAATGTAAAAATGAAAGAGTGAGCTTAAATGGAGATAAGTGAGAAGAATAAGATGGCAAGTAAAGAGGGAAGAGGGTAAAAAAGAATAAAGGTGTAATGGGATAAAATAAGAACTTTGGAGGAAAATTTAAACAGTTGACGGAATGTTCCATTTTTTTTTGTCGGAAGTCACTAAAGGTACCAACATATGTTAAATTGTCCGTTAAAGATATTAAGTTTTGAAATAATTTTAGTAAGGTATTAAATTTTAATAAGTGTTACATTAAAGGGGGTTTTCAACAATTAATCCCTTTTTTTATATGCTATTTATATGCTAAATGATAATTACAACAATAATTAATTTAAGTAAAATAAAAACTCAATACCATTGTTTTTTTTTTTTGATAAAAGTAAACTGATATAAATTAAAGGAAAGACTTCTACAGTACGAACTCCCGAGTAAGGGAGTTATTTATACAACTAGACAAACAACTAACGGAATTAACAGTGCATGAAATAGAAACGGAGACATTAAGACGACATTTCTTGTAGGGAGGATGATATAAGTCGTCAAAATGAAACAGGTCCGGGTCCTTCCTTTTGAGCTGAATAGCCGCTGCGTCACACTTGGTGTACCTGCAATGAAAATGAGAGAAACCTATAGAAACCGAAAACCTTCTCTTCAACCGAACACTTTCCTGGGTCACTTGTCTTCGATGATGGAAAGCATGCGCCTTACGTCCAAAACTCTTGGTCATACTTTCCTTAACCGCAACAAAACGAAACTGGACGACAGAAACTTTACTGACTTGAGCGGAGCCCGATGATATTCGCTTCTTTTTATCAATTTGGAAGACCGCGTCTTCCTGAACCACTTTATCAGACTTGAGGACAACCTGATGCTGAACCTGCTCCTTAGGTAAAGGAGAAGTAATGGGAACTTCTGCTTGCCCTGAAAATTCTTCCAGGGGAGTTCCCGTCTGGATGGTTTTAGGTATGAGGGGACGGACCCTCATGAAAGACATGGATCTAGGGTGAAAGAACTCCAAATCTTTTCCTTGAAGTAAATCCTCATAGCATTGTGAGGAGAGATTAAATGTGTTATGAGCACGTTTTTTGTTGGAAAAGGAAAAGTTTGCGGGAGAATAAGAGGAAGTACCAGGGGTATCACATTTAACCTCTGCCGGCAACGGCGGTTCAGCTTCACCAAATTCATCAAGATCCATGGTACTATCTAGACTACTACTGACGGCATCTTGATTATTATCAGCCACAGTACCAAACGCCTTGTCAACCAATTGCACACTACTACAGGATGCAAGATCACACTTGTCAATCAAAGCATTCGAAAATAAGGGTGTCTTACCCATATTCGAAAAACCTAACGGGTCAAAAGGAGAAGCAATTTTTTTCCCATTAGGATTAATCACCAATCTATCTACCACAGCAACTAGCTCACGATTGGCATCTTTATTGTTCGGATCAAGTTGTAGGGCAAGCTCAAAATCCTTCAAAGCATCTGTAAGGAGATTTTTCTGCGAAAACGCTAACCCTCTACGATAGAGGGCCTTCACATTGCAAGGGTCAAATTTTAAAACCAAGTTACAGTAACAACAAACCTGGTTAAAATGCGAGAGTTCCAACTCACACGCAGCAAGATTAAGGACAAGAGAAAGGGCCAGGGAAGAGGACGAATGATGATAATGAGAAGGCGGGAAGCCAAGAAAACAGAAAAGATTAAGGGCGAATTTATAAAGACTAACTGCTAGAGAAAAATTCCCTTCTTTGAAAAAGGAGTTACCCCGATCCTTTATCATGTGAATGCCGAAAATAGATGGCTCTCCCATACTCATGATCCACTCAAGCAAATGCTCATCCTCCAAGTCATCGCACTCGAAAATAAACAGCTCACTAAGGCTAAACAAAAGCAATTTATGATCCATGGAAACTGGAAAAGCAAACCGAAGAAAGAAAGACGAAAAAGAAGACACAATGAGAAATCGTAAGGGCAAAGGAAAGAAATTGATAAAGCTTAACACAGAATTTACGGAGACTACTACAACCACACAATCGCAAAACCGCCACAACACCAAACCAACGGAGTCACCAAAACACGACCATCAATCAAAGAAATCAACAACCTCCAACAGACCAATAACAAAGGTTCTCTTGGGACAGATAACTACCACTATGAAACGAAAGGGATAGAATTACCTTCAAGACTTATGTCGCCCAATTAATTTACCTCTAATATGGAAAGCACCGACACTTAATCAACATCATTAAGCTCATATCCAGCGATATGTCTGGCCACCATCTATCGATAAAACCTCAACATTTTCCAAGAGCAGCCTCCCTAATAAAATCAAACTTATGCTTCCTTGCAATTCAGCCTGGGAGAAACGAAGGAGATTGAAGATAAGCAAGGTCGCTGATCATCATCAATCAGAAGCAACCTCTAAAACCCAGACGAAAGGTGCTGCTCAAATCGACAGAACACACTTCCCAAGGCAACCCGAAGGAGGTTGAAGAAAATAAGAACCACAAATAAGCTAGAAAGCCAAGATTGAGGGCGGAGCCGCCGGAGACAGACCTCATAAGGCCACATCTCCGGCGGTGATGAAATGAATTTGGGTCGCAGCTGCGGCGGCGGCGATAATAGTAAAACAAGAAAAAAACAAGGAAAGGAAACCTAGAGAGAAGGGGGAGGAAACCTAGAGAGAAGGCAATAATACCATTGTTACTCCACATAAAACATAAGGCTGTTGAAATAAATTGTTTAGTCTGTTGTCTGTATATATCAATAAATCTTTGTATCTGAATAGCTGAAGTGCTGAACTCATACTAATGAATTAGATAAAGTTGATCCAATACAAATATTTGGCTTAATACATTAGTATCACCTTCGCTTTACTAGAGAGTCGTACGGAGTATATCATTTTTCAAATAAAGAGGGAAGTAAGTTTTAGACTCGTATGGACACGCTAATTTATTTTGCTTCGGTGTGACGAAGCCACGAGGTTCTACATACCTCATCTAACAGTACAACTTGGGTTGCAAACATGATTTTGGAATCTATTTGGAATACAATTTGGTCCAAGTTTTTCGGATCCACAGGAAACATTTTTTATTTGACCGAGTCCTAAGAGGAATCATCCATGGTTGTTTGTAGACATGTAGTGTAAGCCTGTACGGAGAACAGGCAATAGGTATCATATTCTCCCTCGGACAAAATGAAGTCGAAAGCTAGGTAGAACGAACACTCCTCCTACTTAGCCGTCCCGTGTCGGACACACAGAGACATATAAAGAAGGAATGAGAGGTTGAAAGATTAAAAGAGATTGGTTAGAAGATGATTTTGGGTGAAAAATGAGAATAAATTATCGTCAAAGTCAAATTTAACCTTCAATTATTTACATTTAATATCAAATACTAATACAAATATAAAATCGTACGTTATTTAAACTATTAAATATATATTTTATTAAATTTAAATGCCGTGTCCCGTGTCCTAAATTTCTCGAGATGTCGTATCACGTGTTCGTGTCCGTGTCCGTGTCCGTGTCCGTGTTCGTTTTGGTGCTACCTACGTGGAAAGTATACCATTGGTTCATGTTCCACGAAGGGCACGGACTCGTTCTTGAATCAGCTTCCTCTCCCAGTCTGCTACATCCTCGAATGCATGTTCTGGAAGAGATTCAAATGGCTCCTTCCATGGATCATTTTTAGCCATATCGTAAGTAGCAGCTCGGATTGCTTTTCTGTTGGGTCCACAAGGTCTTTGTGAAGTAAGTTTATCATATGCCTTGCTTAGCTGCATAAAAGCCATACACCATTTAAGAGAACATTTTAGTCCAACTGTCTCACAAGTACACCAAATTAAATTCATTTCTCAGTTTCAGCAAAACTACAACTTCTGAAATTAAAGTAAAGATGACCCCAGTGCCTCTCAGAGGTAGGAGGGTATCGATTATACACAAGCACACCCCTATGTTAACACGCAGAGGTTATTTCTGGGTAACCCATAATGAAAAGTGAATCGGAGTGTGCATTGATTGGCTATTAGCTCACAGTAAAAAGAATCACGCGAACACCTTAAAGTAAATACAAGTACTCCGTATAATAGGGGAAAACTTACATTCATGCCACAAAACCAATACATATACGTGATCGCGACAGCAGGAGCTCGTCCAAGCCCCGCTGTACAATGAACATAGATTTTTCCCTTGCGTTCAGAAATGCCACATTCCAATGCTGAAACAGCTCTAGGCAACTCCTTTCTCAAAGAATCAGGATCAAAGTCCCTTGCCTAGAAACATCATAAGGTAGAAATTAGCGAGACTTAGGATATAGCCTCCGAGTCCTTCTATTTAGAGGTTGAGGACAGTAGTAGGGCTTACAGGCCTTCTAATGTGACAAATGCCAACTTTGTCACATTGTTTCAATATGGCATTGAAGTCGATTCCCCAGTATTCAATGTCCTTGTCTTGCTGCAAGTTAAGGATATATGCCACCCCCTCGATCTCTTTCAAATGATCAATATCTTCTGGCTTTTGAGGCTGTGAACCCACTATTAAATCATCATGTATCAAAGTGTAGTTCATTCCTGAACAACAAAATAGATATCAGATTCTTCATCTTCACATCTCTTTCATATAACTGAAATTTGGAAACAAAACAGAATCCCCAAATGACTACACTATACTGTAAACGTGAAATGATAGTACAAAAGCATTATGCCGAAGTTGCAAAATTCAGAAATACAAATCCACTTTTGTTATGCTCTCATGTTCGAGTCCCGCCCGTGTTATTCTTAACATATAAAATCCATCTTGGATTTATATTTCCCCTCTAAAAAAAACTAAAATCCTCGAATTTATGGTGACACTGCATCCCTGGTTCGAGCCTTAGAGGATATACAAGAAAATTTTCATGTTATCCGAAAGATGCAACACTCTGGAGGTCAATTATGGTGACACTTCCAACTAGACCGCGTATGAAGAACCTTCAGAGTATTGACTTTAGGTCATCACAAGTATCACCATGTAGTGACTTAACCGGCTAAGCTAGCAGGCATTCGCGAAATACAACTCAACCTCTGTAGGGCTGGCGTTGAATACAAACATTCATTACTCAATTCATAAAAGTATGGCATGGTACTCCGTATATTGTACTGTATTAGTTTCCACTTTCCAGGCCACTTGTACTTATTGCGACCTGATTTGGTGTCGGCTAAAACCTGAATCAACAAGGCCTTAATCTCAACAAAAATTACCCTCATAAGCAATATTAATTAAACAGTAATGAAATTTCAAGATGAAACTCCGTAATCATAACTGTAGAAGAGAATCATTACCATGGGAACTGAAATTAAACATTACTACAGTAAGTTAGGAAATACTGTAACTCAATAAATAAATCTAATAAAAATTCTAAGTGAAACTCACAGGGTTATTCTCATGTAAGACCGTTTTACACAGTTAAACGGGTTTACACATACAACTAGGATGACCCATTCAAGTAAAAAAGTACCAAGTAGTAACCAAATAAATTTACAAATAAAAAAAAGGGATATAAGAAAGAAACCAAGTTGATGATGATACTCATAAGGATTCCTCATCATCTTCTTCATTGCATCATTGTATTCCTCCATCCTATTCATCTTTTGAATCCCTTGTTGACTAGAATAGTTGCAGCAAATCCCAAGTTTGGATTGAAAGACAGCAGCAGGTTTCCATTGAGGAAGGCATAAACTATTAATAATGCCAAACTTGGTTTTAAAGTCAGATTTGATGGAGGTTGGTGTGGGTTTCAAAGAGAAGTTGATGGGTTCAAGAGCTGCTGCCATTCTCCCTCCCTCTAATCTTTGCTCTTTTAGTGATCCAAAGTTCAACAGTTGTCAGGAGAAGTCATTATGTGGCTGCGTCATTATGTGGCTGCTTCAGTTGGTGTCTTTCTCATATATTGTGATGCTTAGAATATGCCGTTGGGAATTAAAAGTGGACCAATAGTTGGGAATATGCTTAAAATAAAAGGAAAATTTTTACATTTAACCCAAACTTTGACAATTTGTCCGAAATATCCAAAATTTTGACAATTTTGAGTGGACATAAATCGTGTTTACAAACTCGCAAAATGACTATAAAAAAAATTGGCAATAAATCAATAAATCTGGTCTGCTACCGACCGTTTAAAACGGTTGTTAAGTCAATAAATCGGTCAATAACGTACCGACTGACAATGTTTTCCCGACCGATTTGGTCGCTAGATAAATTTACCGACCGTTTTTAAACGCGGTCCATATAGAAGCCGATTCTTGTAGTGGGGGGTGACTTGCCCAACCCCCAAGAAAATCTTGTGGACCATTATTGATGATGAATTCCTAGATGCACTCTAAGGGTATGATTATTGGTCAAACTCACCAAAGTCTTAAGATTCTGTCACATCAGTTTTTCAGCAACTTTTATTATTATTTTATTGTTCAGACTCGCCTCAGACTTTATACATTATTCCTCGGACTCACTTAATACTATATTTTCCCCTTCAATTTTGTTGTAGGGTCTCTAAAATAAAAAAATAAAAAATAATAATTTACCCATGTGAGTTTTTTTGTCGCTTGTCATATATAAAAAGGTGAGGTCAAGACTCTTGTAGAGTCTTAAGTTGAGTCTTGGATTTCCAAGACTCAACTTAAGACATTGTCAAGATTTTAGTAGATTATTGAGAGTCTTAATTGAGTGTTGTCTCAAGACCCATCTCAAGACTTACCAATAATATTACCCTAACTTGAGAGTTTGTAAGTCGATTGGTCTTAAACCAACGAAGGTTAAAGGACTAGATGCACCTAGAAAGTGGCTAGAATGTCGGTTAAAGAACACAAGACACCCATCTCTTAACACTGAATCTCCGTTGCCATAGTCTTCCTCTTTTTCACCTCTTCTTTTGAATCATATAGGGATTGTTCGGAATATGCTTTAAAGAAGCACTACAGGCGTCTTTTTTGGTCCAACATGTAACACGAAACAAAGGATTTACATGTGTAATATGACCCCTTATACTACACTACGAGGAGAGTATATGATAAGTATCTAACAAACCACGCATGTGCGCCTCACCACGCCACGTCGGGTCGGGCCTGGCTTAGAATTTGGGGTTTGTTGTTAAAGTGTTGCAGGTTTGTTGAGTTTTGCAGATCGTGCATCATGTAGCTGCTGCGGCTGTTGATGGTGGTGGTGGTGTGTTCTACAAGGAATATCTGAAGAACCATATAGTCACCATTGGGGGCCATGCGGTAGACAGTTGCGGCAAATTCATGCCATCATTCACCGACCTAACCTTGATCATGTATGATGCGTGCGGCTGTCACCGCGATTTACACCGATGTGAATCAAAAGCAACACTAGTGGTTGAGTTCACCCCACAACGCCGTTATTACCCGCTTTCAAAGCCTGCAACATACCTGCAGGCGCAGGTGGATGCATGTCAGATGAGGTGTAACACCCCCCATATACTAAAAAGCCTTACAAGACCTCCTTAGTACTTCGGGATGCTACCATCTCGGTTACCCGAGGTAGTACATATAAAATAGACCATAAATGAACATACTTATTAAATCAAATGTTTAAATCAAGTTACATCATTTCAAATCCAGAAGGCATACCGTTCTAAACAATACTCCAACTATAACGTAAAGATAAATAATATGATGTTTATAACACTAATAAAGCAGAAGCTATGACTCTATAGCAGCGATCCCATCAACTCCCAACACGAGCTCATTAAATTACCTGCTGATTACCTACTCATCATTCCCTAATGTATCAAAACAGTTTTAGAAAACAATACGGGGTCGGTAGACCATAAGCCGATCAATGTACGAGACAATAAAAGTAAACATCAAAGTCACAGATACTGGAGGCCCATTGCAGCGGTCATCTCAGCAGCAGCAGGCTACCACCATAACCTCCAAACCACCTATTGATCCCAGATCGCAGCACTGGGCATTGAAATTACATCTCACCGCAGTGAGATTCCCGGAACATTAATGTGCACATCCCCCTCGCAGCGGGAGAGCTACGAGAGGCGAATTCGGGGTGTGATCCGTCTCCCAGCAGAACACCAAAATAGTAACCAAGTAACCACTCCAAAGTCCAAACCTGAATTCCATCATCGTCGCAAGAGTAACCAATATCATCATCAACAAGTAACACATCTCATGACAAAGATTAACATATAAAATACTGAGTAGGAAATCCTACCTTATGCAAATCCGCGGCAAATCACAATCAAGCAATCACTAGAAGTCTTCCTCTACAAAGTCTCCCCCTAAATATGCAATTAACATAATCAATATTAACTCTTCTTCCCTTTGCCCCTAATTTAATTAGTGTTTCAATGCATAGTAAATAACAATAATCATATAATTGAATTACATACGGAGTGAAATCAACAAACAAGAAGTAATCTGATCCGGCTTGGAATGATTAAGGATGCTTGAGAGGTTTTGAGAGAGTTTAGAATATTAGGTTTTGATTATGAAACGTAAACTGATGAAATTATGTTTTCAAACCTCTTAATAATTTTAATCAAACCGTCCGAAATAATCCCGCAGACCGGTGTACTTGGTCGAGTGCAAAAAGCACTCGGTCGAGTTCACCGCACTCGGTCGAGTGCACTAACACTCGGCCGAGTGCCAACTAGGTAGAAGGCTGTCTATGTAACACCCGCAAATGTACCCTATTTTTATAGTAAAAATATTATACGGATACTTTTCAACGAAATTTAGTTTTAGTTTAGAACTAAAATTTTTCCGTGTCTAATTTAGAATTTCCGAGTTCGTTTTCGGACTTTACGCGAGATTTCGAGTAAATTACGTCTTAAGACGTTTTAAGGCTTTTCCCATATGTTTTTCACTTACTCCTTCATACTCCCCTTAACCCTAAACTCCCTCACACTGAACATCTCCTTCTTCCTCACCAAGAAACCACCAAAACCCTAACCTCCATATTTGATCAAGCTTAATATCGTCACTACTCCTTCGTTTCTCGCTCAAATTCACTAAAGTTCGCCTTTTTCTTCCCCTCTCATCGTCCTCTATCTTATTTGGTAATAAAATTACCGTCTTTCTCGCTTTTCAAATTATCCGTCTTTCTCGAAGGTGAATTTTATTCATCTTTTATTATCTAATTGTAGGTGGTGACCTTCAAGACTTCGACAAAGACTACTACTTAGTAGAAGAGGACATCGACGAGGATTGAAGACGCGAAAAGGTAACGGTGAAGGGTTACTCGATATCATTTACGTGTTTTAATGTGTTTTCTATGTTAGTAATCGTACTTAGAATAGGATTAGTGATCATAGGAATTGTGTTGTTGATAATGATTGTTGTTAGTTGATGATTGTTGATGATGGTTATTGATTATTGATAGTTGATAGAATTTATTTTTGATAATTGAAAATGGAAGATGGAAGTGTTGTTGTTTCTCGGGTAGAAGTGTTCCCAGCCGGGTGCCCGGCCGCCCGTAGACCGGCGGCCGGGGACGCATCAGAAGTGAAAGTTGTTATTTGTGTTATGTTGTTCCCAGCCGGGTTCCCGGCTGTCGGTCCCCCTGACCGGCTGGGAACACGCTGTATTTTTAAGGATTTTGGTTTGTGCAGGAGGCGCCAGCCGGGTGCCTGGCCGCCGGTCCCCCTGACCGGATGGCACCCTGCTGGAGTTATTTCTTATGATTTCTTAAATCTTAATTTATAATAGTTCGCATGGTTCGTTTATCGTATAAATTTACGTAATGACTTTAAATATTAATGTTTCGAATATATTATATTTCATTTGCTTGTATCGCATGTTTTGTGACGGTTTTTCATATATCCCACTTTGAGTCAGTTTTACACATGTTACGGTTTGAGCACTATTTGTTATGTGCTTTGTACTCTCATTCCACTGGCTACCTCCACGTTCGTAAGGCTGGAATGTCGGAACGGGGAGTGTATCCTTACTGCTTAATTGCATGTGTTAGTGGGCATATGACGACGTTGTTGGGAGGCGAACGTTTTGCGTTGATCGACCCAGCCGTCAAATGTTGTATACTTGCGAGGTGGTGTCATTGCATGTAGCGTACCGCTTGTTATGATGCTTGTGCTCTTTTCCGCCTCTTTCGTGAAGGTTGACCGAATTTGGGGTACTCGGCGTCTATGATTGACCGAGTCTTGGATGCGAAACGTTTATCGCATGTCGAATCGAAAAATGTTATGTCGAATCGAAAAATTTATATCGTCGTCCTACCGGGAGGAATTTAGTCTACATATACGAAATGTATTGAATCGTGTATGCGTTCAGGGCAATGTTTTATCCCGTGGATGCGATTTTAATCATACTTGCCATGTACACGGTGCTAGTGCGTGTCATTTACCGTGAGAGATGTTGTCAACGTATTTGTGCGTTTTGGTTGGATGAATATATGATTGGTTATTTGTGATCTTGGATGACTTGGCATGGTTTGTTTGTCGAGTCTCAATCTTATCAAACTTATGCCGCTAACGGTGAGATGTAAGCCCTAGTGAGTGTATGGTTGCCTAAGAGTGTCATCCCCGAGTCTTTCTATAATATGATGGTTACGGTTTTGTATGATGGTTACAGTTTTGTACTTCATGTATCGATATCCTTATATATTGAATTGCCTATTTATCCTTCTCGTACTTCACATGTATATCTATATATGCATGCTTCTACTTTCGTATTTCCGTTTAAGTATGTTTATTGTGATATGGGTGGGAGAACTCGGAGTTACTCCCCACTGACTGTGGCGTTCATGTTTTTCATGGATGAACAGGCTGCTTGATTGGATGGGTTTTTGCTTGTGATATTTTGGGTTCGGGTGTGAGCTAGCGGGCGTTGGCCTGAATGAATCACCTCTAGACGTTGTTAAGCTAGTTTGCTAATAACTTTGATATTTGATAACATTTTGAGAGAATTCATCTCTTTGTAGTATATTCTACTTTGGTTTGTAATTAATTGACATTCCTCGTATTTTTATCTTAGCATGTAAAAAGTTTCAAAAACACCGTATTTTTCGCTATATAAATCACATGCTTGTTATGTTTTATTTCCGCATTCGCGAGGGTTGTCACAGCCTAACTGACATACGCACCTTACTCGGTCGAATACACTCTTCTCGGCCGAGTACCCAACACACTCGGTCGAGTGACCTCTACTCGACCGTGTACACAGTACTTAGAATAGGGAGTATTACAGTCTTCCCTCCTTTAGAACGAACATCATTCTCGAAGTTCACAACTCATACTTCTCCCACAACAACTAACACGAGGCAACAACTACAAACAACACAAGCACAAGACAACAACTTGTCTACAAAAAAGTCAACTATATGACCTCTACCCAACTACAACATATCACAATAAGACCAACACAACCCACCATTACTACTACTACATACTAACCAAAGACAGCTAAAACAACCAAAACGTAATGCATTTATCTCCTCCCCCGTTAAGAACAAAGTTACGACCTCGTAACCGAACAAACCTCCTCAAAACGATGCGGATACCTCCCTCACGGCAGCTTCAGGTTCCCAAGTAGCTTCTTCTTCCACGTTATGGTTAGATCATAACACCTTCAGTAGAGTTGTCTCTCCATTTCTCGTCTTGCGCACCTCATGATCCAAGATCTCCTTTGACACCTCAACATAAGTAAGTGACTTGTCTAGCTCAATGGTCTCAGCCTCGAGCACATGGGACGGGTCACTCATATACTTCCGCAGTTGCGACACATGAAACACATTGTAGACCCGGTCAAGAGCAGGTGGTAAGGCTAAACGGTATGCCACCTTTCCTATCCAATCCAAAATCTCATAAGGACCAATAAACTTCTGACTCAGCTTGCCCCTCTTCCCAAATCTCATCACCCCCACACATAGGTGATACTTTCAGAATAACTTTGTGACCCACCTGGAACTCAATATCCCGCCGATGTAAATTTGCATAACTTTTCTGACGCTCCTGCGTTGCTTTCATCTTCTGACGAACCAATTTCACTTGCTCGATCTTGTCCTGAATCATCTGTGGTCCAAGAATAATTGCCTCAGAACTATCATCCCAACACACTGGACTCATGCATCTCCTCTCATACAAAACCTCGAATGGTGTCATCCTAATACTAGCATGGTAACTATTGTTGAATAAAACTCGATTAAATCCAGCTTATCTTCTTAGCTCCCACCAAAAGATAACACACAAACTCTCAACATATCCTCCAAGATCTTGATCGTTCTCTATGTCTGACCATCCGTCGCAGGATGAAAAGTTGTACTCATCTTTAAAGTTGTCCTCATAAGCTCTTGTAATTCCTTCCAAAATCGCGAAATAAATCTCGCATCACGATCAAACACAATGTCACTATGCACTCCATGTAGTTCACCACATGCTTCATATAAGCCATAGCTAGCTCAATCTTGCTCCAAGTATCCTTCATATGAATGAAATGAGCTGACTTGGTCAGCCGATCCAGAATCACCCAAATCATATTATTCCCCTTCTGCGATCTCAAAAGTCCCACCAAAATATCAATGGATATAGACTCTCATTTCCAGTCCGGAACCTCAAGAGACTGAATATTACCCTACGGTCTTCGTTGCTCTCCTTTAACTCGCTGGCATGTCAAACATCTCGCCACAAAATCAGCAACATCTTTCTTCATTCCCGACCACCAAAAAGCCTTCTTTAGATCTGTATACAAATTATCCCCACCCGGATGAACCGAATAAGGAGTACAATGAGCCTCAGTCATAATCACCTTTCTTAAATCAAACCATCGACCCTCAAATATGACACTCCCATCTTCATGAATCGAAAATCTAGGATGAGTACCTTTTTCTACCCCTTTCCTCCACAGGTGAATCTTAGGATCCTCCAATTATTTGCTCTTAATGTCGTCATACAATTCCGGCTCAATCATAAAACCACTAGTAGTTTCCCTCTTTCGAATCACATGGATCCCTATTTTTGCTACTTCATCCCTCAATCGCATCAAGGACATCGCAGTTCACAAGGAATGTACACTCTTCCGGCTCAAAGCATCAGCAACAACATTAGCCTTCCCTTCATGGTAGATAATCTCCATATCATAGTCCCCGATCAGCTTCATCCACCTCTGCTACCTCATATTCAACTCGTTATGGGTATAGATGTACTTCAAACTCTTATGGTCTGAAAACACCTTAAAGCTGGCCTCATACAAGTAATGCCTCTAAATCTTCAATGCAAACACCACCGCACCCAAGTGCACATCATGAGTAGAGTAGTTCTCCTCATAAGTCTTCAAGTGCCTTGAAACGTATGCTATCACTTTCCCATTTTGCATCAGCACGCAACCCAATCCACACTTCAACGCATCCGTATAAACCTCAAAATTATCACTGCCATCAGGTAATGCAAAAAGAGGAGTTGTGATCAAATGTTCCTTTACGGTTTGGAACGCTGTCTCACAGTTCTCATCCCAGCGAAACTTGTTCTTCTTCTTCATCAACGCCGTCATAGGTCTAGCAATCTTTGACAAGTCCTTCACGAACCTTCTATAATAACCAGCTAAACCCAAGAAACTCCTCACCTCATCCACATTCTTTGATGCTTCCCAGTTAGACACTGCTTCAATCTTACTAGGATCTACCATCACCCCTTCCTTTGATATGATATGAGCCAAAAATTCCAGCTTCTCTAGGCAAAACTCACATTTAGACAAATTAGCATACAGCTGATTGTCCTTCAAAGTCTGCAACACAATCCTCAGATGCTCTGCATGCATGCTCTTCTTTACTCTTAGAATAGACGAAGATATCGTCAATAAACACCACCACGAAAGTATCCAGATAGGAACTGAAGATCCGGTTCATAAGTGTTGGAGTAAGTGTCCTCCGCAATAGTGCATATATATAATCAAACTCATTTGGAATATACGTGCCATGATTAGTATATTTTGATACTCCACGTCAGTTGATTAACGTAAATCGATAAACGCGCAGCTGACTAGAGTTAGACGTTATTATCGTATGACGGCGGTGATCAACGGATCCCTTTCGGTCACACCTATAGGATGAGACCCAAATAGTAGAACTAATTATTTGTATATGATATAGTTAATTAGCAGATTATATATATTTGATATGTACGTTTAGTTATGAGAGTTAATTGTTAGAAATTGAGTTTGGAACTCAAATTCAATTAACTATTATTATTCAATTATACGATAATTGATTAATAAATTTATATCTTATTTTAATATGATTAAAAAAATCTAGTTTAGTAATTAATCGTTAACTTACTAAATTAGTTGAGGTTTTATATATATTTTGAGTTAGAGGTAATTAGTTAATTATATTTACAAGGAGTTGTAAAATAAATTAACTAGGCATTATGTGACCCATTATATATTGATATAATGGTAAAATATCACTTAAAAGTTAAGTATATATTATTTATTAATTTGAGTCATATAATTGTTATATGATCAAATTAATACTTAATTAACCAAGATAATTAAGCATATGATTAATAAGTATTTGTGGGACAAATATCAAAATCAAAATGATGGTCCATATTGGACACATGTGGACCGGTTTTAGCTAGTAGAAAATAATCGTGTTTATTCTCTACTAATTCCACACTCCACCATATGATTATAACATGTATGACACATGATCGTTATCATTATTCAATCTCATAATCTACCATTATGCATGTGAATAAAATAAGAAGAAAATCACCCACTTTGGGGCTTAGTGGTGTCGGCCAAATGCCTTTAAAAGGAGCATTTGTTGCTCAGTTTTCCACTTCACCTGATTCTTCATTTTTTTATTGACATCATCTCACTAAAAACCTCCTACATCTCTCTAAAACTAATTTATACACTAATATTCTCTAAGTATTACTAGAGTAGTAATACAATAATATTAGTAGTATTATTTCTTAGTTATTATATATCTAGTTAATAATAAGGTAAGATTATTTGGGTGGATTCTTGGGTGCAACAAGAAGGAGACCTTCTACTTTGGAGGTTAATTTATGGAGGATCATCCACTAATTATATGCTCAAAACAATAAGAAAAGAGTTTCTTATTGTGCCCATTTATACCGAAATTCCAATGTAAGGAAATTTCATCTTATCTTTATATTTTTGCTTTTATATTTCCATGCATGATAACTAGATCCTAAATCATTAAGTTAATGTAATTTAATGAACTAATTAGAGGAGTCTAGTTAGAGGTCTAGGACTTTCAATAAGGTCCATTAATACCGTTGGTGCATTAGTCAACCCATACAATATCACCACATACTCATAATGTCCATACCTCGAACGAAAAGCCGTCTTCTGAATGTCACCATCCTTTATTCTCAGTTGATGATAACCCGGCCTTAAATCTATCTTCGAGAACACTTCGACTCCACTCAACTGGTCGAACAAATCATCAATCCTAGGTAATGGATACCTATTCTTAACCGTCACATGGTTCAATTCATGGTAATCTATGCATAACCGTAAACTACCATCCTTCTTCTTTAAAAACAACACCGGCGCACCCCACGGTGAAACACTAGGTCTAATATACCCCCTTGTCTAGCAGCTCATTCAACTGCTTCTTCAACTCCTCAAGCACCCTCGGTCCCATGCGGTACGGGGACTTAGAAATGGGTCTCGTACCCGGCTTCAACTTCAAGATGAAATCAATGTCCCTCTTAGGAGGTAATCCCGGTATCTCCTCCGGAAAGACAGCAACAAACTCACTCACCACCTCAATCTAATATGCTGGGATCCTCAATTCGGGTATCTATCATATGACACAAGATCATCGGGTAGCCCTTCCTTAGGTATGACTTCAAGGTAATGACCGCAATCAACTTCACCTTAGGCTTCACAAAAAACCCTCGGTACGACACTCTAACCCCCTTAGGACCCCTTAAAGACACTTTCTTTTGATGGCAATCTATATTTGCCTTATACTTCCCCAGCCAATCCATCCTGACAATAATCTCTAACCCATCTAAAGGAAACTCAAACAACTTAATAGGAAAGTCTCCCTCCCCCACTATCATAGATACGCCTTTAAACAATTTAGTACACGACACCGACTCCATAGAAGGTATAAACACCACATCCCTTACGGACTCACTATTCCCAAGACCCAACAACATAGCATGACTCTTAGAAACAAAAGAATGGGCTGCACTCGAATCAAATAGAACGAAGGTTGGAACATGATTGACAAGAAAATTACTAGTAACCACTTGAGCATCCTCTTCTACTTCTTGCTTATCTAACATGAACAATTTGCCACTGTTCTTCTGACCTCCTCCCTGCAATGTGCTAGCATTCGCCACAGTCTTTGATGCCGAACTCTGATTTCCATTATTGTTCTGTCGCTGGTAGTTCCCTCCATTGCGGTTATAGCCACCGCCAGTCACACTTTGGTTTCACTGCCGATTCCATGAACCCGCAGGTCGATTACTCGCCGCACTATGAGAATAACTCCGCTGGAATGAAGGTTGATAAATTCCACCCCTCCTGAAGATGGACACACCAATTTCTTGTGGCCAAGACCACCACAACCATGACACCTCAATCCCACAATCTCACTCCTCGCACCCCCTTGGCTCTCTCCATACTGTTGTCCCCCTTTGTAGCTAACACCACCACAGTAAGATCTTGTCTAAGAAAATTTACTCTTCTTGTTGGTAGATTTACCTTCACTCTCACTAGTTATCTTCCAAAGCTTCCCGAGCCTCCTATGTCATCTCCGCCAACCGCTCCGCTTGCCCAGCTTTCTCATAAGCTTCCTTAAGACCAGGAGTTACTCCCACAGTTAACTTGTTCATGACCCTAAAGACCAATCCCTTCAGAAACTTGTCAGATAAGGCCTTCTGACTCTATTGCATATCATTGCCATAGCTTGACAACTCCGCGAACTTGTTGTAGTAATCCGTCACGGTCATCTCTTTAGTCATCCGGAATGAGTCGAACTCATCCCTCAGCTTCCCTCTTACATGCTCAAGAACAAATTGGGTCCTCATTTCAGCCTTGAACTCTCCCCACGGTATAACCTCCTCTCCATTCTCATTGAAATACTCCTTCATAGCTAGCCTCTCCCGGAACCACCACTTTCCCACGTGATCCCTCAGGTAAAACGCGGCTTGATCAACACATAAAGTATCGGGACAATTGACGACCTCGAATTTGCTCACCATCTTTCGGTGCCAGTCATCTAAAATATGGGTTGCACACCCTCGTAGGTAGCGGGTTGGTGACGGACAATAGCTGTGCTTATGGTAGTAGCAAAAACTACCACCGCTCGGTCCTTCCCCACATTCTTAAAGGCCTCGGTAAGCGTCGAATTCTACTCAACTAATCTGGCTACTTCTTCTACACTGAAGTCATGGGTTCCCGTTGACGCACTAGCTCTTGTTGCAGGCATGGTAACTTCAATAAGAAATGCAAACGTAAGCACAAGCCTACGACTGAAAACGGACTATGGCCGTGTCACAAAAACACTCGCTCGAGTGCATCAAGCCACTCAGCCAAGTCAAGGCCACTCACTCGAGTATCACATATACTCGGTCGAGTAGACCAAACACAGAAGCCAACCAAAACATACAGAGATTTTCACTCGATCGAGTCCAACGTGGCACTCGGTTGCCCGAGGTAGTACATATCAAATAAACCATAAACGACCATACTTATTAAATCAAATGTTTAAATCAAGTTACACTAGTCCAAATCCAGACGGCATACTGTCCTAAACAATAATCTAACTATAACGTAAAGATAAATAATGTGATGCCTATAACACTAATAAAGCGGAAGCTATGACTCTACAACAACGATCCCATCAACTCCCAACACGAGCTCATCGAATTACCTGCTGATTACCTGCTCACCATTCTCAAATGGATCACAACAGTATTAAAAAACAATACAGGGTCAGTACACCATAAGCTGATCAATGTACGAGACAATAAAAGTAAACATCAAAGTAACAGAAATCGGAGGCCCGCCGCAGCGGTCACCTCAGCAGCATCAGGCTACCACCCTAACCTGCAAACCACATATTGATCTCAGACCACAGCACTGGGCATTGAAATTTCATCTCACTGCAGTGAGATTCCCAGAACATTAATGTGCACATCCCCCTCGCAGCGGGAGAGCTACGAGAGGCGAATTCGAGGTGTGATCCGTCACCCGGCGGATCACCAAAATAGTAACCAAATAACCACTTCAAACTTCAAACCCGAACTCCATCATCATCACAATAGTAACCAATATCATCATCAACAAGTAACACATATCATGACAAAGATTAATATATAAAATACGGAGTAGGAAATCCTACCTTTTGCAAATCCGCAGCAAATCACAATCAAGCAATCACTATAAATCTTACTCTACGAAGTCTCCCCCTAAACATGCAATTAACATAATCAATACTAACCCTTCTTCCCTTTTCCCCCAATCCAATTAGGGTTCAATGCATAGTAAAAATCAATAATCATAAAATTGAATAACATACCGAGTGAAATCAATAAACAAGAACTAATCTGATCCGGCTTGGAATAATTAAGGATGCTTGAGAGAGTTTAGAATATTAGGATTTGATTATGAAACGTAAACTGATGAAATTATGTTTTAAAACCTCTTTCTAATATTTAATCAAACCGTCCGAAATAATCCCGCAGAACGGTGTACTCGGTCGAGTGCACTAACACTCGGCGAAGTGCCAACTAGGTGGAAGGTTGCCTACTTGACACACGCACCTTACTCGGCCGAGTAACCAACACACTCGGTCGAGTGACCTCTACTCGACCGAGTACACAGTACTCAGAATTCGAAGTATTACATGAGGTGCCCGGGTTCGAAGGACTCTCCTCTCATGATGTTCTCTACCTATTATTACCCGGTTTCCACACCTCAGACTCTACTCGTTTTAAACACATAGTGGCATTCAAGGAGAAAGTTGGCACCATCAAGCATAGTGGCATAACCGAAGATCAACTACTTTTTATGCTATTTCCTATCTCCTAGAAAGACAATGCTAGGGAATGGTTGAATTCTCATGAGCCCCGAACTTTCAATAGTTGGGAGACATTATCCATAGCCTTTTATCAACAAATTATACCCCGTCTCCAAAGACCGCAAGGATAAGGCGTGAGATTCAAACCTTCAAACAAAAGAACCTTGATACTTTGAGTGAAGCTTGAGAAATTTAGAGACCTTCTTGTCTTTTGCCCTCACCATGGAATTCCTAAGTGGATTATTACTCTAATATTTTTACAAACTCTTGAGCCAAGGTTTAGAGGTATGATTGTGGCCGCCTCTGGCAAAAATTTTGACAAGATGAATAATGCGGAAATCAGGGAAATGTTCAAAAATATTTTCGAAATGGAGAATAGCTATGGAGTAAGAGAGTATGATTACAAGGGTGAAGCCACTTCCATGACGGATTATGGGACAAAGGCTAAGTTCGAAGAGTTGACAAGAAGGCTTGATAAGTTGAGCATGGAGAAAAATCATAGTCAAGTGCACCAACTCACCAAGTCCATGGGGAGGTGCCAAGTCACTCTAAAGTCTACTGCATCTAAGACCCACGATCTTCTCCAAGGTTTTATCCTCAACAACCCTCTTGTGACCATTTTATGATGTTTGACCATCCTACTTCCATGATTACGAGTGCAGATAACAAGAACGCCTCATCAATCTAAAGACAATTCTCCAACCAACCTGTTGGAGTAGGTGTCCTCCACAATAGTGCGGCACATAATAAATCTCATTAAGGAATATAATTGGGATATTTATTGACTATATATATATATATATATATATATATATATACGATTAGTCAGTTGATTAACGTAAATCAATAACGGTTGGCAGACGAGAGTTTGACGTTATTGTCGTATGACGACGGTGATCAACTGATCCCTTTCGCTCACACCTATAGGATGAAACCCAAATAGTAACTAATTATTTGTATATGATACAGTTGATTAGTCAATTACATATATTTGATATGTACGAGAGTTAATAGTTAGAAATTGAGTTAGGAACTCAAATTCGATTATGTTTATTTATCAATTATGCGATAATTGACTAATAAATTAATATCTTATTTTAATATGATTAAATAAGATCTAGTTTAGTAATTAATCGTTAATTTACTAAATTAGTTGAGGTTTTACATGTATTTTGAGGTAGAGGTAATTAGTTAATTATATTTACAACGAGTTGTAAATAAATTAACTAAGCATTGTGGGACCCATTATATATTGATATAATGGTAAAATATCACTTAAATGATCACTTAAATGTTAAGTACATATTGTTTATTAATTTATGTCATATAATTGTTATATGATCAAATTAACACTTAATTATACAAGATAATTAAGCATATAATTAATAAGTATTTGTGGGACAAATATCAAAAATCAAAATGGACCATAGTGAGCCACATGTGGCCGGTTGGAGTAGTAGTGGAAGCATGATGATTGTTGCTCTATTTTATGCTCAAATAATCCAAATTGAAATGACATTACATCATGATTATACATCCTAACACACTACCAATCTTGCATGTGAATAAATTATCAAAATAAGAGTCCATATGGGACTAGTGAGGTTCGGCCAAGGTGCTTATAAAATGGACAATAGTTGTTCATTTTTTCACTACTTCATTTTGTGCTTAATTCACATACCTCTCTCTAAACTTCATCATTCTCTCTAAAACTCTCATAATACTAATATTTATTAAGTATTACTAGTGTAGTAATATAAACTAATATTAGTAGTATAATATCTATCTTATTATCTAGTTAATAATAAGGTTAGATTATTTGGTATCATCTTGGTGCAACTTAAAGAAGGTCTTCTACTTTGGAGATTGTTCTAAGATCTTCCTTGACTATAGCTCAAGATCAATAAGAAGGAGTTCTTATTGTGCCCATTTATTTCCATTTCAATGTGAGGAAATTTCTTCGCTTATATAATGTCTTTATATTTGCATGCATGTTACATAGATCATTAAACACTAAATTAACAAGTAATTTAGTAAATAATTAGAGGAGTCTAATTAAGGTCTATGGAGTATCATGTGATATCAGAGCTAGTTTGTAGCATGCATGTTCATTTTGGGCATTTTTATTAAAAGTTATAAGATAACTAATAAATCAAAAAATTTGAGTTAAAATATGATTTGGACAACCAATTTTGGTGCATGTATACCTAATGACCTCAAAATGTTTGTGGTCAAATTTCGTGATTTTAGGGATCAATTTGCTATTTATTTTGATTTTTGGCTTTTAAACCAAGATAATATGCATATTTTATGTTAAAAGTTAACTAAAAATAGTTGTATGTTGATTATGGACATAAATTTTAATATGATCTCACATGCATGTCTTACACACTGTATGTAAAATTTCGTGACTTTTAATTAAGTATTGCATGTTTATTGATTTTTATAAGATAAAAGTCGATAATATGAGATTATAATGTTCATAAAATTGAAACGTCCTTTTATGATCATGAAATTTTTTGTTAAATTTTACATTATGATTTATATCATCTTGGTGAAATTTCATAATTTGTTTCACTGTTTTACTATATTTAATGGTTTTTATTTGATAAAACTGTTAAATACAAAGTTATTTGTTCATAAAATTAATTTAAAATTTTTGAGCAAATTTTTTTATTTTGGAGTTCCTGAAAATGTTCAAGAATGTAAAAAGTTTTTATTTTCAAATTTTTATGATGTTTATATTTTATTTTGTGTCTATTTCATAAAAGTTATGATTAAACCGTTATATTTAGCAAATAAAATCAAATCGATCTAATTAATGACCAACAAAATTAGTTGGGACTAATTTTGAGTTCTAAAACAGTTTAGATAGTTAGTTTGAATTTAAATGAGATTTAAATGTTGATATTGATTTTTAATGGTTAAAAATCAATAAATCCCGTAAAATCGAGCTACAATGAGCATGAATGTATTTTGGGCGATTTTGGCATGAATTTTACAGCAATTTATTTAATTTTTGGTTGAATAAATGAATGTCATTTATTTAATAATTTATGCAATTTTGTACCTAGTATGGCCTAATACTTTTTAATCGTTATTACCCGTAATGTAATGGAATAATGGTTTGGTTGTAATTTTTATTGCGATCTCGTATCGCCGGTTTGTAATAATTAATAATTTCATTTTATAGAACAAATGTATAATAGGAATTTGTATATTTGTATATTTATAATTATTTTTATGAAGACCGGTGACTCCCTCAAGACGGTGCCATTTTTGGAAGGCGTTCCAAGTGAAGAGGCAAGGGACCAAGGAGTTTATTTCCGAATTTGTAATTATCTAGTTAATTTGATTAGCTAGGTGGCCATACTAGGATTTTTTCGTTGCTTGGTTGCTAGCTTTATTTCCGCTCATGCCAAAGTCGTCACACATGCATTTTATTTTTCGCTATTCTCAATTCAACGTTATTCACAATTCACCGATTTAGTTCACTTATAGGGAATTAATAACTAAATTGACAAGATCTCTCACATATTTAAAATTGAGATTAGCCTTACCAATTAGTAACACCTATGAATCCCGTGTTCATTAGGGCTACCACGCTCGTGGGTCCCTTTTTACCTCGGGTAAGTAGGGTGATACGATCACAAGCCAAAATTGGATTGGACTCAACGAGATAAGCGTTATCTTGGGACTAGGAGATGGATTTAGTTGAAATCCGTCAACCAAGAGTTATAATGGTAGAATTAGTCAAGTAATGACTTACCATTTTTAGATAAGGGTAGCATACGATGACTATTTTTATTTTAAAGATGGGTCTTGGAATCGTTTATATAATTTAGTGATGGGTCATTATATAAATGCTAAACTTGTTAAAATGTTTCTCAAGTAAATTATCTTAACAATGAATGTTTATATATATTTCTTTTTGTTGTAGTAACCATATTCGTACAATGTCAACATCATGGAATACCGCAACCTTGGGTAAGGACTCATGGTTGAGGTCCGTCACGGACAAATGTGTCCTAAAAGATGACGGTAGTAACTTCGTTGAATGGGAATCAACGATCAAGAGCGCCGCGATATCCGATAACGTGCTTCGTTACTTGGTCGAAGCCCCTCCCACCGAACCCGGGTCAAGATCGACCGCGGCGGTTCGGGCCGAATATGACCTTTATTTGAAGGTTGCCAATGACGTCAAGAATGTCTTGATTTGGTCAATCTCACCCAAACTCAAACTCCAATTGATATCTCTCGATGCATATGGGATATTCACGAGGATAACATCAATGTTTTCGCAAGCGCCTAAAATTCTCCAATATGAGGCGGCCACGAAATTCTTTAAGACTAAGCTCCAAAAGGGCCAAAAGGTTGGCCCACACGTGCTCAAAATGATTAAGCACGCCGACACCTTAGAGCGTCTAAGGTGCAAAATTCCTAAGGAGCTAGTGGTGGGTAGAATCCTTCATTCACTCATACCAAAGTTCACCCACTTTAGGGTGAACTATAACATGAATGACATGGAAAAGATTTTCCATGAACTCCATGCACTCCTCACCCAAGCGGAGAGGGACATGGAGGCTAGTGGGAGTGAACCCAAGGATGTTCTTTCAATGAAATTGAAGAACATGAACATTGGTGTGAAGAAGGACAAAGGAAAGGGTAAGACTCTTTTCAAGAAATTTGGCAAGGGAAAGGTCAAGGTCTTTATGAAGCCCAAGCCCAAAGTCAACAAACACACGGACGTAGATTGCTATTACTGTAATGGCAAAGGGCATTGGAAACGCAATTGCCCCAAATACTTGAAAGACAAGAAAGACGGTTGTGTGACAACGTCAGGTAAAATTCTTTCATCACTCTATATGATAGATATTAACTTTGCTAGTACATCTTCTTGGGTATTTGATACCGGTTGTGGTTCTCACCTTTGTAATCATGTACATGGGTTGAAGGACGTGCGAGCACTAGCCAAGGGTGACGTGGACTTGCGCATGGGAAATGCAACTAAGGTAGCCGCAGTTTCCGTCGGCACCTACGTTCTTCTTTTGCCTAATGGTTTAGAGTTGTATTTAAATAATTTCTATTATGTACCAACTCTTACCAAGAACATTGTCTCTATTTCTGTGTTAGACATGGAAGGTTTTTCTTTTTGGATCAAGAAAAATAGTTGTACTTTTTCTTTTAATGAAATGGTTTATGGTGAGGCCATTTCTATTTGAGGTATTTATGTTCTAGATATTGCAAAAGAGGTGTATCATGTAGAAAACAAGAGGCTTAAAACAGATGAATCTAATCAATCATACCTTTGGCATTGTCGTTTAGGGCACATTAACGAACGACGCATAAAGAGACTTAATTCGTCCAAAGTACTCAAACCATTTGATTACGAATCTTATGGTGTATGCGAATCTTATCTTCTAGGCAAGATGACTCGTGCTCCTTTTACGGGAAAAGGGACACGAGAAAGTGAAGTATTAGGCCTTATACATACGGATGTGTGCGTCCCAATGACTCTCCAAGCTAGAGGTGGTTATCACTACTTCATTACTTTTACCGACGACTTGAGTAGATATGGATATGTCTACTTGATGAGGCACAAAAGTGATGCTTTTGAAAAGTTCAAAGAATTTCGACATGAAGTAGAAAACCATTTAAATAAAAAAATTAAAGCCCTACGATTCGATCGTGGTGGTGAATACTTGAACAATGAATTTGATTCACACCTAAAAGATTGTAGTATAGTATCACAATGGACTCCTCCTGACACACCTCAATTAAATGGTGTGGCTGAAAGGAGAAATCGAACTTTATTAGATATGGTTCGATCTATGATGAGTCTGACAGAGCTTCCTGATTATTTTTGGGGTTTCGCTATTTTATCTGCAATATTTTCACTAAATCGAAGCCCGAATAAAGCGGCAAACAAGACTCCATATGAGATATGGACAGGGATAGTCCATTATTTGTCGTTCATGAGAATTTGGGGATCCGAGGCGTTTGTTAAGAATAAGTTTGACGATAAACTTGCACCCAAATCCGACAAATGTCTATTTGTAGGATATCCAAGGGAAACACGTGGTTATTACTTCTACAATAAACACGAGGACAAAGTGTTTTTGTCTCGTGACGCAGTCTTTTTAGAAAATGATTTTATTTCTAAAAGACAGAGTGGGAGAAAATTTGAACTTGATGAAGTCCAAGAGCCACAAACCGAAAAGAACGTAGAGGAAAATGAGGAAAACGTTCCCTCTTCGTCTGACACGGTCATAATTCCTTCGGAACCTAGGAGGTCAAGTAGAATTAGTCATCAACCTGATAGATACCTTGGTATTATAGAGGAAGGTGGTGACTATAATGTGTTACTTTATGAAAGTAACGAACCTACTACCTACAAAGCAGCCATTTCTAGTCCCGACTCAAAGGTATGGCTAGGAGCCATGCGATCCGAAATGGATTCTATGTACGACAATCAAGTATGTGACTTGGTTGATTTACCTAAGGAGGTAAGACCTCTTCAGTGTAAGTGGATCTATAAGATCAAAAGCGGCATAGATAAACATAATGATGTTTACAAAGCTAGATTGGTGGCAAAAGGTTTCACCCAAGTTCATGGTCATCACTATGACGAAACCTTCGCCCCAGTCGCCATGCTTCGATCCATAAGGATTATCTTAGCGGTTGCCGCATTTCATAATTATGAGATTTGGCAAATGGATGTCAAAACCGCCTTCTTGAATGGGATTCTAGAAGAGGAAGTGTACATGACACAACCTGAAGGTTTTGTGGATCCATCAAACCCTAAGAAGGTATGCAAACTTAAGAGATCCATCTATGGTCTTAAACAAGAATCCAGGAGTTGGAATCATCGTTTCGATCATGTAATTAAACAAAATGGTTTCACTCGAAGTGTCGAGGAACCATGTTTATACATGAAGTTTAGTGGGAGTAAAGTAACTTTTCTAGTCTTATATGTAGATGACATACTACTCATTGGGAATGATATTCCAATGCTCACTTCTGAGAAGGAGTGGCTAGGGATTCATTTCCAAATAAAAGATTTAGGAGAGGCCCAGCGCATCTTAGGTATCCGGATCTATAGGGATAGATCTAAAAGGATACTAGCATTAAGTCAAGAAACTTATATTGATAAGATTCTTGATCGGTTCAACATGAAAGACTCTAAGAGAGGTTTTCTTCCTATGGGAAGTGGGATCACTTTGAGCAAGTCAGAGTGCCCTACGAAACCCGAGGAGATTGAACGCATGAAATTGATCCCTTATGCATCTGTTGTTGGATCAATCATGTATGCTATGATGTGCACTCGTCCCGATGTTGCATATGCTTTGAGCATGAAAAGTCGTTACCAAGCAAATCCAGGTGAGGGTCACTGGATAGCCGTAAAGAACATCCTTAAGTACTTGAGAAGGACCAAGGATTCGTTCTTAGTGTTTGGAGGCGAGACTGAGTTACGTGTAAAGGGTTACACAGATGTCAGTTTCCAAACAGATAGGAATGATATGAAATCCCAATCCGGCTACGTTTATATGATGAATGAAGGAGCTTTTTGCTGGAAGCGTTTCAAGCAAAGCGTTACATCGGATTCTACAACAGAAGCAGAGTACCTTGCAGCGTCTGAAGCTGCAAAGGAAGTTGTGTGGATTCGGCAATTTTTGGAAGGACTAACAGTAGTCCCTACTGCCAAAGATCCTATCACAATTTATTGTGATAACAGTGGGGCTATTTTTCAAGCAAAAGAGCCCAAATCTAGTAACAAGTCTAGACATGTACTTAGGAAATATCATGTAATTAGAGATTAAGTGGACAGAAAGGAAATTGACATTTTTAAGTTTGGGACAGATGACAACATTGCTGATCCTTTAACCAAGCCTTTGTAAAAGGCAAAGCATGATGGTCATGTCGTCACAATGGGATTGAGACGTGTACCAGAATTCCTTTAGATTATAAAATATATAATAATTGAATGTTGTATTAATTATTTCATATATGATAATTGCATTCATTGTTCGAGTTTTATTTTAAACTCTTTTATTTAGTTTGACTAAATTTAATATTGTTTTATCGAATAGTTGTGGACCCTATTCAGTGAATATGACGAAGCTTAGTATTTTGTCCCTAGTCACTCAATTAGGGCGTCTCGAAATGACTACTCGTTGTAAGTCGACTCGATGGTTGCGTGCAGCCACCATGGGGTCATGGAGAGACTGGTCGTTTAACTAGAGCAGACTGTATCGACACTCTGTCGGGACCAGTGACCTTGTAGAGACCTTAAATCAATTATTTGATGCCTGGTCGTGGCATTGTCTTCTATCTTATTCCTATAAGTCGATTCTTTTGACTGGCGACCGTCTATCTGAGTCGGTGCAGTTTCCGATTGGTTTTGGTTGATGTTCTAGGTCGTGCCGTAAAAGGAGGCCGATGGACATATTCTGGATCATGGTGATCTGCATCATACAGAGTAGATGAATCAACAGGAATTGTCCACCTACGTTGGGTAAAAACATCTTTAGGCCACTCGAGGAGAAGTTACTGTAAATGCGTGGCCACGCTCGGAAAGAGATCTATGGTAGATTTTGCGTTCAGACAGTTACTCTCCCTATCGAGAAAACCACTCTAGATATTGTCAATCGCAAGTGCGACCTGAAAGACACCTTGCGTTGAGTGGAAGATGTGATAAAGAGACAAGAGAATCGGTGACGCATACTTGTGTCAGACAAGTGGGAGATTGTTGGAGTAGGTGTCCTCCACAATAGTGCGCCACATAATAAATCTTATTAAGGAATATAATTGAGATATTTATGAGGGAATATATCCGTATACATCCCTATAATCTTACAGGATTATAATGAAATTACGATTTATATGATTAACGGGTCATAAACGAAATTGCATAACAAACAAAGGGATTAGGAATAACCTTTAGTCCTCGTAAATTCGACCTAAGAACAGATATCAAAGCAGATATCCTCCTAATCGTCTCACCCAAGATTGATCGAGAAATGCCCTTGTATTTGCTAGAAAATTAGAGAGAAAAAGAGTCTGTATCTTTTTGTGATGTGAATTAATGATGATCATAAAATTAGAGAGTTAGAATGAGTAAAACTCTCCCATATCCTCCCTCTCACACGGCACCCATAGGAGAAAATAAGGGATATTTTTCTCTTATTTTGTTACCATTTTGACCGAAATTCCTCAGAGTAATCTGGACTCTTTTTCGGTTAAATTCGCTTCCATTTAATATAATGTTATACATATTATATTTGTCTAATATGTTGTCATACATTAATAAGGTCCATTACAACATTTTGCAGTGGATATATTAATATAACAATTATTATGACAATCGTATAATATATACTTCAATTTATAAAAATCGGTATATTTATAATCCTGCTAATTAAATATAACGGTTTATGTTTAATTACGAATTAACATTTTAATTCGTTTAAGCTCACATTATATACTACAATTAAATATAACATTTTATATTTAATTACGAATTCGCCTTAGCTAACATTATTTAATCAGTATTAAATAATTATATCATCATCACATTGACTAACTTTTTAGTCAAAAACACTGACTAACCTTTTAGTCATTTAATAAGGCATCAATATGATTATTTTTCTCAAATAATCACATCTCTCAATCACATCCTTTCGGTGTGACTTTTAGGGACCAGTTGATCACCGCCATCTGTATGACAATAACGTCAAACTTATCTAGCAAGCCAACCGTTATCGATAAACGTTAATCAACTGATTACAATACAAAGTATACCCTGTGAACCTATAGAGATTTATTTATGTTATTGCACTAACTGTGGAGGACACTGGCTCCAACAAAACCATCCCAGAACAAGCGTAGTAGCAGGTGCGTCCTATGGAAGAGGCACATCACCTGTTGCGTCTGTTCTTGAGTTGGGTTATGGCTGTGAAGCATAAATCGCAATCAATTAATGTTCGTTGGTATTTTATGGTTAATTATTGACTTTTGACTTGAATAAAAGTGATTTGATTAGATTAATTACACTAATGATTTATCAATATTGAATCTAGAGATTTGATATGAACAAATCGAACCTCTAAAAACTCTAACTTGGTTCAAGGACTAAAACCCGCTAATATTGACTATTAGGGATCTAAGACGAGAATAACGATTTAATAAAAGATTAAAATAAAAGGAAAATAAAGACGCAGAGATCAGAGGAAGAAGAAGAAGAAGAGCAGGAGCAGGCAGCCTCTGGAAGAGGCGCATCAGATTCCTATCGCAAAAAAGTAACCAACCCCTGCCAATACCAGACCGCAACACTAGACCTCAATATTCCCGCTTATTGCAACGTGCAAACCCAGTTCATTAATGTGCACATCCCCTTGTGATTAGGGTAAATGCGAAATGATTAGGAAAACCGTCGAATATAATTTCAAAATTCTTAAACGTCTTTACCAAAACCGCGCAAACATGAACCTGGCTGGGATACTCGGCTGAGTACGCCGGACACTCAGCCGAGTACACAATAATCGACTGAATACTTCGCTCACTCAGTCGAGTGCAGCAGAAGCCTGCCTAAGATAGACTCCTAAGTTACTCGGTTGAGTACAACCCACTCGACCGAGTACCCAACTATCAGAATGTTGGAGTGAGTGTCCTCAACAATAGTTCGATCGCAAAATTAAATCTCAATAATAAGAATACAAAGGGATGATAAATATTATAGTCAACTGGTCAACATAAATCGGCAACGATTGGCTCAATTGAGTTTGACATTACTGTCGTATGACGATGGTGATCAGTTGATCCCTTGAGGTCACACCTAAACGACAATTCCCTAATCATGTACATTAATTAATTGTATAATGATACAGATTAATTAATCCCTTAAATTGAACTAAGTTTATATTGTAAGTGAGAATTATATCTTATTGTAATATGATTAAATAAGATTCATTTTAGTAATTTAATTGTTATATTACTAAGAATGCATTATGTTTATGAAACATTTGAGATAAGCGAAATTGGTTGATTATAATTACAAACTGTTGTAGATTATATTAACCAAATATGAGATGATCCATTTTATTTACATGTAATTATAGAATGTGACTAAAATGTTAAGTCTAATTCATTTGTTATGAAATTGCATTTAAATTAGTTAAATGCACATTTATAAGCTAAATTACATGTTACATGTCACATGTCACACTTGTGACAAATGACAAAATGCAAAAATAAAATGGACACCCGTTTTATAAGGGTGCACCGGTTTTGGTGGGTAAGTTAAGGGTGATAATTAGTTGATTTTTTGAATGGGTAAACATAATCATTTCACCTAAAACCTAGTAACCACTCTAGTGCATTGTTAGGATGCATAAGAGGACTTGTTCCTCTTAATTTTAATATGACATCTCATACATGCAAACATCAAACTTATCTCTCAAAAACTCAATCTTCTCTCTAAGAAAAACTTGAGAAGTTTTCCTACAAATTGAGTCCATGAAATTTCTAATAAAATTACTAAGTGTAGTAATAAGAGTTATTGGAAATATAAATTAAGGGCTTTTTCTTTATACTAGTGTAGTATTTAGAGGAGATCAAGGGGCTTGTCTTGGTGCAACTAATAGGAATGTTCTTATACTAAGAACTTGGAGGTCATCCATATCATATAAGCTCAAGAACAAGGTTTGGAAGGTGTCCAAGTCTTGTGCCCATAAATTCGTTCATATCAATGTAAGGAACAATTTCTTCTTCCTTTTTTGCATTTTGTTATGCATGCAGAAGATCCATTAGTTTAATGAATAAACTAATTACAAGATGATATTAGAAATGTCTAATATCAAGTTTAAGAAACTTACACAGAATACATAGTATTATACTATGGTACTCGGTCGAGTGCCTATGGGTCTCGGTCGAGTGACCTCCTACTCGGTTGAGTACATTGGTACTCGGTCGAGTGGCATTACTCGATCTAGATGGGAGTCTACTCGATCGAGTAAAACGAAGCAAGTTCAGGTTCAAAGGTACACTCGATCGAGTGACTAAGGCTCTCGGTCGAGTACGCCTTCTTCTCGGTCGAGTGATGGACGAAAACAACACTAACACAAATTGAAATCATACGACACTAATTCGAAGGATGATACCAACACAAATCCTTCCTAACCATCAACAAAACCATCATGTGAAACACAACATATGCAAGATGAGATTCATGGTTGATAAACGAACATGTATCGATGATAATAAACATATAATTCAACAAAAAACCAATATATTTACCAACATAATTCCACCATGACACATTTAATATCATATGAGTCATATTGATGAGCGGTTGTCGCGCACCCCTCAATAAAAAACAATTTAAAAGACTCAACTAAATGTATAGCGGTAGTCGAGGTTGGTCTCAAGGATGGTGGGGTTAGAGGGCTATAAGTCTTAGTTTTTAGTTTGGTTTAGTCAGATAAAAAAATGAGTTTTGATGTAACAAAATTAATAAGAAATAATTATGAAATGAATAAACTAAAACTAATGCAAATAAGGGAAAAGTCAAGGTCTCGGGGTCGCAAATGTGAAGGGAATGAGTCGGGTCTCGACTCAAGGAAAGGTTGGGGTTGGTCTACATGCAATTCGGAGTCATGCTTAAGCTTTCGCGTCAAGACAAGACCCAAACTTGACTTATCCACGCTTTCCATATAACGTCAAGTCACAATACAAGTGAAAGACTCAACCTTTCAATCAAGGCATTTCAACAAACATGTGGCGCATGAGAATGAACACAAACTACCCATATCAAACCAATGGCCTTAACACCATAATCAAATCACATTTAATCACAATCCCCTTGACCCCAACAATAAGCTACTCAAATATATAGAGGACAAACATAACGATTAACACATTAATAATAAAGTTGCACAATACTAGTTATAGATTCACTAAAACTATATAATGAAAATGAAATTAGAAAGTATTAAAGAAGGAAAGATGAGATTTTTACCGATTAACATAATTGAGACGGAAAAGATACAATCTTTTATAAAATTCCAATCTTTCGATTTTTAATCTTCATAAAAAATCCGATTAAAATAAACTATTACAAGAGTAAACTAATTTTGAGAATGATAAAAGGAATAAATAAGTATCTAATCTAATTACTAAGGATTTTAATCTAGTGAGATGGTCTAATTATATCTCATAAAATATATCTAATCAATCCCAATATTAATCTAGAGTAGTGTGTTAATATGGGTCTAATATAATGTGTCCTCATCGTACGTCACTTTTTTCTCTTATTCATACAAAGTTATCCCAAAAAAAAACAAAGAGAAAGCCTTAAAACATAGCCACACGTACAAAAGCAAAAAGAAATGGGTTTAGGTCGGCCGCCCTCCCGCCTACCACCGGACCGGCTTTGAACCCCTGGTTCAAAACTGTCAAAAACACAACCTAGGTTTTCGAGCCGTCCACCAGGCGACCTTTGGACCGGCTGGGATCCATTTCTCGCTTGTCTCCTCGCTTGTAGAGGAAAGAGGGAGGGCAGGGTCACCAGCTGCTGGCCAGGCAACTGGTCGACCGGCTAGTGGCCACTGTTATGGTATTGACTGCGAGAGGAAGTGTACGCTGGTGGTCGATTGATATGGAGAAGATGTAACACCCCGGCCCAAACCTTGGGTCGGAAGCGGTCACTCATGATAGCTCTCCAGGCTGTGTACATGGCCCACAGATCAACACGGGTCCTTTCCAGCGCATTTTGTCCTCACTCATGCACATCCCGGGAACCTTCCCAGGAGGTCACCCATCCTAAGACTACTCTCTGTCAAGCACGCTTAACTTTTGAGTTCTTTTGCATGGATGACCAGAAAAGAAAGTGCACTTTGTTGATATGAGTAGTACTTTCAATCCCTTTAAGCACTAGTCATTTAAGCTTATCGATTGACCTCTTCAACTAACGTGGGGTGTTACAGTCACCCCCACTTGAAGAACGCAACGTCCTCGTTGCGCCTGGGAGCATAACCGCTAACCCAGAATCCTCCCCCGCTAGGTGGGTGATCACAATGGAGCGTATAACAACTGCCTCCAGGAGCGTATAACAACTGCCTCCATCACCGCACGGTCGCAGGGTTACTCTGATACCATTTGTAACACCCCGGCCCAAACCTTGGGTCGGGAGCGGTCACTCATGATAGCTCTCCAGGCTGTGTACATGGCCCACAGATCAACACGGGTCCTTTCCAGCGCATTTTGTCCTCACTCATGCACATCCCGGGAACCTTCCCAGGAGGTCACCCATCCTAAAACTACTCTCAGTCAAGCACGCTTAACTTTTGAGTTCTTTTGCATGGACAACCAGAAAAGAAAGTGCACTTTGTTGATATGAGTAGTACTTTCAATCCCTTTAAGCACTAGTCATTTAAGCTTATCGATTGACCTCTTCAACTAACGTGGGGTGTTACAGAAGAAATGGTGCCACTACCATCACCATAAATGCAGCGGCGCTGCAGCTGGTTCGATGTCAATGGTGGTTGACCTTGAGTGATCGACGGAGGACCTGAGCATGGGCTGTGACTGCTATAATACTCTATATTTATGAGTATTGGGGACTCGACCGAGTAAAGTTGGTTGGTGATTTTAGTGGTGTTCTGATCTCGTGTACTCGGCCGAATGATATCGGCACTCGGCCGAGTAAGTCCTACTCGACCGAGTACATGTTGTACTAGACCGAGTACGACGGAATCCAGGGTTAAGTCGGACAGATGATTAAGAGGTCATTAAGAGGATTAGTTTTCATTAAAAATCAGTTTACGCATAATCACAAAATCCTAAACTCTCAAATCCTCTCAAATTCCTCAAGGACCTTTAATCATCCTCTGCCGGATTCATCCCTTTTGCTACACCGATCGATTACTTGGCAAGTCTTCTTGTTTGTGATTAATTATATTGTGTTCCTATTCTGATTTAATTGGGAAAAGGGAGATTTTAGTATTGATTGTATAATTGTATTATTATAAGAGGGGACTTTGTAGAATAATTCTTTTGACTGCTTCTTGTTATCGGAATTGCTATAAGGTAGAGTTTCTTAATCAGTATTTGTTAATGCTAATTGATGGCATGAGATTATTGATTCGTTATATGTTATATTCTATATGTGATTGATGTTGTTGGTCACTGTTGTGACGATGATGAAGATTAGGGAGTTGTTGTCCATGTTACTATGGTTACTATGGTTGGTGATCCTTTTGGGAAACAGGTCACGCCCCGAGTTCGCCCACGTGTTTATCCCGCCACGTGGGAGATGTGCACATTAATTTTCCGGGTTGTCTTGTTATGGCAAGATGGAAGTTTAACGCCTATGGCTGCAGCCCAGGGTCAATAGGTTGAATTGTAGAGCAGGCTCGTAACCTGAGTCCACTGAGGTTACCGCTACGGTGGCCCTCCATATTATTTCCCTTGTGGTTCGTATACATTGGTCGGTATATATGAATACTGACCCCTTTACTGTTTTGCAAATCTGTTGTGATCCATTGGGGAATGGTGATCAGGTGATCGTAGGTAATCATTAGCATTGCATGGGATCGAGGATGGGATCACTGAGTGTGTCTAGCTTCCACGTGTCAGTTGGAGTCTTGAACCTTAGGGTCTTTAAACATTGTTATTCAGTTTTGGACATCTTAATATTATGGATTTGATATTTTGGTTAGATGGTATGCCATCTGTTTGGTTATGTATTAACATTTAAACAATAATTTAATAAATGTTGTTTCTTAATGACTTGTTGTGATATTTACTACCTCGGGCAACCGAGATGGTAGCACTCTCATGTGCTAAAGGGGTCTTGTAAGGCACCTTGGTATATGGGGGTATTACAAATGCTGATATGGTGGCTAGACATAGGTGAGCCAAGCTCGAGAACATGGTGGTGCGACAGTGAGCAGCAGTGGTGATGCAGGGAGGAGCTCAGTGGTGGTCTGAAATGGAGTCGTCGGGTTTCAAGGCTTCGGTGATGGGTTATATTGATGGCGAAATTGAGGCACGATAGCATATTAAGCGGAGTAGCAAGGACACGAGATGATGGTGGTTGTCGATTTAATTGTGGATTATTATGATGGATTGGTGGTTGAGGGATTGAGCTAGGCATAGTTTATTTTATGTGATGATGATGGATGATTGGAATTGGCAATGAAATAATGATGGTGGTATTTTGTAGTTGATATAATGGTAAATAAGGAAAAGTTAGGGGTTAAGAAATTTGGTCTTACATGGTTAATTCAAGTTAAAGGACAAGAGCTAGGGGCTTTGTGAGTATGGCAAAGTCACTTTTTCAATTTGACTTCCTTTCTATATAATTTTGCTCACATTTAGTCAATTTGACTTTGTTCCTTTTATCGATTGTCGTATCATTTGACTATGTTAATACTCATCTCATTTATTCACCCGTTTCTCGATCTTGTTATTTTTCTTCATTCGATTTCTGCAAATATTAAATAAACAAAACCAGTTTCCTTTCTTCGAAATAAAACAAAACTATAAAATAAGCTATTTAACATTTAAAATACAAAAAATCGAGTCAAATATAAGATAAAAGCATGGGTAAAACGACACTCAAATACTACTTATCAAATCTCCCCACACTTAAACTTTACTTGTCCTCGAGTAAGCTCAATAAACAAAACTAAAGACCAGTAATGTTAAAATGAACAAATAGCAAAAACGCTTTATTATAAAAGCCGAATCGGGTTTAGGTAGCCCTTTCAAGTCACAATTTGACACTCGTGAGGAAGAGTGCCATGTTGCAAGGCAAGTAAGATCATGCTACAAAATTGCGAAATAATCATTCATTAAGCACGAAAATAATCAAGCGGTCACTTCTAATCAAAATAAGTCACCTTTCTGATTAAGGTAACCAAGCAACTGTTAGGTACATATACCTACACTTAAGAAATTTCTAAAGTAATACTAATTAACTCTTTAATTAGTTTCATGATCTAGTAACATGCTAATTAGATAAATCGAAATAGAGAAAGAAAATGTTCCTCACTTTGATTATTATTCGGGTATTGGGCACAAGTACAAGACACCTTCTTGCACTTGTTCTTGAGCTAGATGTTCTAGGATGAATTTCCAAAAGCTCCAAGAGAAGGAACCCTCCTATAAGTTGCACCTAGACTTACCCTTAATCTCTTGAATATTGTTATACTAGAATAATAAACAAGATCCCCTTAAACCGAGTACAAGACACTTGAAGTTTCTACCTTAGAAACTCAAGTTCAAGTTCTAATCACAAGTTCTATGAAACTTGTAAAGTTTCTAAGTATGTAGTGATTTTTAGTGAGATGTAGAACTGTTTTTGATATAAGATTAACTAGTGAGTAAACAGGAGGAAAAACATCCTCTTATTTACCCACCAAAGCTGGCACCCCCTTGGGAACGGAGGGCATGCTTTTCTTTTTGTCTTAACAAGGTGGTAGGGTGTCTATAGGCATTAGGCTTTAGTAATCATTATGTTTAATCATCATTAGTATAATGTTTAAAGCCTAAACCTACCCAACCACCCCACATAGCCGGTTTCTCCACTTAAGAAGGAGTCCATTTTATAAAATGTGATTTTGTCATTTGTCACACATGTGACATGTGACATGTGACATGTGACATGTTATCTCATAATATAATTATGTATTTAACTAATTTAAATACAATTTCATGTCAAATAAATTAAACTTAACATTTTAAGTAATAATTTATAATCACATATATATAAAATGTGTCATCTCATATTTGGTTAATATGATCTACAACTAATTGTAATCATAATCAACCAATCATGCTTATCTCAAATGTTTCATAAACATTAAGCATTCTAATATAACATTTATATTTATTGAATCTTATTTAATCATATTACAATAAGATATATTTCTCACTTGTAAACTTGTTCTGTTTAAGGGATTAATTAATCTGTATCGTTATACAATTAATTAATATTCTTGATTAGGGAATCGTCCTCACCACCGCCATACGACAGTAATGTCAAACTCTAGTAAGCCAATCATTACCGGTTAATGTGGATCAGTTGACTATAATGTTAATCATCCCTTTGTATTCTTGCTAATGAGGTTTAATTAAGTGACCGCACTATTGTTGAGGACACTCACTCCAACAGCAACTTCATATTCAATAATCAAAAATTCTAAAACCCAACTAAAACATTAAGGATAGAATAAAAACACTTGACAAGTTTCATAGTCTTATTGTACATTTGTACATCCCTTAACTTTTAACCTCCGTAAGTAAATTAGGGTGCAAGACGGAAATTGAGTAAATTAACATGGTGTTAGAAACCGGAATGATACATAGTATCCGTCCCCTCACAAAGTAAAGGGTTCGTATAGTCCCTCTACCACTTGGTGACAAAAAATGGCTATATTTATTTGAGAATTTGGTAGTTAAGTAGAAAATAAACCATGCTCACTTATTTGAATATAACAAACTTTTTCTTTTTTATTTTTCTTTTCTTTCATTTTTTTTGCTTTCTTTTCTTATTTTTTTTTTCTTTTTGAGATATACCTCTTTTTTTGGATTTTGACTAATTGAAATTATTGAAATGAGGCAAGTGACTATATTTCTTTGGTTTTTTCACTTTAAATTAATGTGAGCTACATAACCTCTTTTTTTTGGACTTGTCATCTTTGAGAATTGAGAAGTGACAAGTTTGGAAGTCTTTTTATTGTTTTTGTGGGAGAATGTCACCAAGCGGAATCGATCACCATAGGACAAAATGAACAAAAGAAACATCACATCATGAGATGAACAAAAGTGGTAAATGTAAACACCCCAAAAGAATAATGAGGAAAAAGATTAATTAATACACAATACTAATACGGACTCTATAGCAAAAAAAATGTTTTCAAACTATTCTTTTAATTGAAGTTGGAAAGTAGAAAATCAATTAAATTATTAGAAAAAGTAAAACGTATTTTTTAATTGTTGAAAATTTTCAAATGTTTAGGAGTTTTTCATAGGAGTTTTTCAAATAAACACAATGAAACATAAATAAATATAACAAAATGCTACTAAGAGAAGACACAAGAACTAAACTACACAGCACAAGACCAACAACAAAACATCACCAAATACACTCTAATTTACAACATATATCCACAAGGATCCACACCACCAACATCAATCCACAATCCAACAACAACTCCATCCAACCAACAATAAAATCTTCCCCACACTTAAATTTGGCATTGTCCTCAATGTCTAAGAACAAGGGAAGGTAAAAAGAGAGGGTGGTAAAAGAATAGTACCGTCTAAAGCACCATATTTGGTCATTTCACTAGGTGAAGTAATCCTTAAATCTTCGACTTCTACCCACCATCTTCTTGTTGGTTTCTTGGATCTCACAAAAGGTACATACACACATTAAACAACAAAATACCAACAAGCAAAGAAAGATATACAACTAAACATTACAAGCAAGCAAGTCATCCTAAATCCCATTAAGGATCTTATTAACTTATCAACCGAGGATGACTAATCATCAACAAAGTGGTTATAAGCAATCATAATTGGCCAGAAATAATAATAGCATGTATAAGGGGCAGGAAGGGTCTTAAGCAAATTATACTTACCCCTCGCACAACTACTTTGCTTGAAAGGCTCAAGAGGATAGTCAAGATCATTCAAAACTTTTGAAATACCTTTTCCATCACACTTCTCCCATGAGTGGTGATTATCTATCCATCACCAAGCCTCTCAATCGTGCAATCATCGAGACACAAATCAACCACTTTCAAAACATCATCACAATCACACTCAATAATCATAGGTTCAAGCAAAGGGGTAAGAAAAATGAGGTATAAAGAATCGATGGATATAAGAGGCTCATCTTCATCACAAAAGTCAACCTCAAATTTCTCAATAATGGGTCCCTCAAGCAAATTGACCTCAACATCCCAAATATTCTCAATATACACACTCTCATTTCAAGAAGTATCACAAGACTCATTTTCCTCATCATTCCTCTTAACTAACTCCTTCTCCACCACCTCGTGGTCCACATCAAATGATACCCCCTCAAATTCACATAAACGAAGGCAACTTGGCTCACTCAACTACACATTATTATCAAAGCTAAACCTTTCCAACTCACAATCAACAAAGAAGGGTGTTGGTTGGAATAAAGAGGGTGAAAGTGGTTCAAAGAAAGAGTCGTCATCATCATTAATCATATTGTCATACACAGGTGGTAGGGAAATCTCCTTGGCCATCTAATTTTCATCCATTTCTACATCAAAAGTGTCCCATCATAGTGTTCGTCAATAATCGCAAAGTCATCCCAAGGATTTTTCTCACCAACAACATGATCAACACAATTTTCATTATCAAGATTCACATCAAATGTCACATGTTCAAGATTATTCAAGTACATGTCATTCAAATTTTCATTAGCAAGAGAACAATGTGCATTATGCAAATATGAATCATCATCAAACCTCATAAACTCAAACTAAATTTTGTCATTTATAGGTGTGAGTTGGGGTTTAAGAGTTAAGGTGTGATAACAATCAAAGTGTGACATGTTTTCATTAGAAAGAGACACAATATTAGCATCATACATTGCATTCATATTTGGATGAGATGATAAGTAAGCATGTGAAGGGCAAATTTTAGAACTATGTCCTACACCGCCACATGCTTCACAAGTAGATGAGAACTCATCCATATCACGCAAATCATAAAGGAGGAGGGGAGCATGTTGAGATTGAACATCAATTTCATTCAAGGAACCGACTTTAAAGTTTCTAAAAAGCTCAACACTGTCACCATTATCATTAGGGGAGGGGTCGGGTGTTCTAATTTCCTCAAGCACAAAGTTTTCATCATAATCCATATCAAGAGTACTACAAGTCACACCCACATACTCTTCATCATAAGGCTCATCAACAACCTCAAACTTCTCATTTCTTTCATCACTCCCCAAGGAAGGCAAATGGTTAACTTCATGACTTTCAAGGGCCAACAACTCAAATAAGTAATTTTTCATCAAAAGACTGAGAAGAAAAGATTCCATCACAATATAAGTCAAGCAAACGCATAGTTTGGTCATTTATGCCCTTGACGGCGATTAAACACAACGCCTCTTCACTAAAGTATTTTCCACCTAAAGTGTCGATGTATTTTTTAAACCTAGATATGTAATCTTCAAATTGTCCATCCTTCCCTTAAGAAAATGAGATAACGAACTTCAAAGGACTTCTACCAAAATTACACACAACATTTTAATCAACAACACAATCCATGCACATTTTAATAAATAACACCTCCACTCACCCAACTAACCTCACTAACCTCACTAGACAAACCGCTTGGTTCAAGGGTGTCATTAGTCACGGTCACATGTTGGTCAACTAAGGTGGCATTTAATCAGCATTCACACAAGTAGTTATCAAAATTATTTAGCTATTCCCGAACTTGAGATTCAATATCAAGTGTAGCACAAGCAATCAAAGAAGGGTCATCATATGATAAGTATTTTTGGAAGTAATCACAAGAGGTGGTCAAACAAGAGTCAAAGGATGACATCACATTGACATTTAAATTATCATTCAAACAATAATTAAAATGAAAACTATCATGATAAGACGACTCTTGTTGGGGGAAGTCACTTAGCCAAGGTGAGCAAGTGTTGGATGGTTGCATGCTATTATCATAGTTGCACATGTAAGGGTCCATGTGGGTTTGGGGAGGAAAGGAATGACACATGTCGGATGTATGACCAAAGATACCACATGATCCAAATTGAACATCACACATATTCATTCGGGGTGAGGGGCACATGTCAAAAGTATGTCCAGAAATCCCACAATATTCACATTGCATATCACACATATTATATGGAGGAGGGGATGCATATGAAAGGCAACAAGTGGATTCATGTCCAAAACCACCACAAGAATTGTAAGAAGAAGAATAATCATGCATACCATAAAAATAATCCATTTTTTTTATATTTTCAATTTTTTAAATGCGAGAAAAAAACTAATCCCAAAACTAAACTAAGACTTATATCTAACGAAGCATTATCCTTGGCAACGACGCCATTTATAAGACTCAACTAATGCGATAGCGGTAGTCGAGGTCGGTCTCAAGCATTCTGGGGTTAGAGAGCTATAAGTATAGGTTTTCGGTTTGGTTTAGTCAAATAAAAAGATCAGTTTTGATGTAACAAATTAATAAGAAATAACTATGAAAATAATAAACTAAAACTAATTCAAATAAGGGAAAAGTTAAGATATCGGGTTCGCAAATGTGAATAGAATGAATTGGGTCTCGACTCAAGGAGAGGTCGGGTTCGTTCTACATGCAATCCTTGAAAGTCCATATACCTTAATTAGACTCTTCTAATTAGTTGCTAAATTACTTGTTAATTTAGTATTTAATGATCTATGTAACATGCATGCAAATATAAAGACATTTATATAAAAGAAGAAATTTCCTCACATTGATATGGAAATAATATGGGCACAACAAGAACACCTTCTTGTTGTTCTTGAGCTAATAATATGGATGAACAAGAAATCTCCAAACTAGAAGACCTCCTTCAAGTTGCACCAAGATGAACCCAAATAATCTACCCTTATTATTAACTAGATAATAAGATAGATATTATACTACTAATATTATGACTATATTACTACACTAGTAATACTTAGTAAATATTAGTATTTGAGAGTTTTTAGAGAGAAGATGAGTTTTGAGAGAAGTAAGGAAAACAAGCATGAATGAACAAATAAAATGATCAACCATATTGCCCTTTTATAGGCAATATGGCCGGTCCATATGAGCATCACAAGGCTCTCATTTTGCTTATTTTAATCACATGCATTAGGGTGGAGTGTTGTAGTATAAGTGATGATTATATTCTACTTTGTTATGTCACTTTCAATTGGTAACTAAAGAGTGTAAACAAGAACAACAATCATCACCATGTAACTAGCAATCTAACCGGCCACAATGGCCTAGTTTGGTCCATTTTGATTTTTGATATTTGTCTCACAAATACTTATTGATCATATGGTTAATTATCTTGTATAATTAAGTGTTAATTTGATCATATAACAATTATATGACTCAATTAAATAAATAATATGTACTTAACATTTTAAGTAATATTTTACCATTATATCAATATATAATGGGTCCCACAATGCTTAGTTAATTTATTTTACAACTCCTTGTAAATATAATTAACTAATTACCTCTATCTCAAAACCTCAACTAATTTAGTAATTTAACGATTAATTACTAAGTTAAATCTTATTTAATCGTATTAAAATAAGATATAAATTTATTAGTCAATTATCGCATAATTGAAAAATAAGTTTAATCGAATTTGAGTTCTTAACTCAATTTCTAACAATTAACTCTCGTACATATCGAATATATGTAATGTACTAATTAACTGTATCGTATACAAATAATTAGTTACTATTTGGATTTCATCCTTTAGGTGTGACCGAAAGGGATCAGTTGATCACCGCCGTCAAACGACAATAACGTCAAACTCTAGTCAGCCAACCGTTATTGATTTACGTTAATCAACTGACTAATCATATATATAGTCAATAAATATCCCAATTATATTCCTTAATAAGATTTATTATGTGGCGCACTATTGTGGAGGACACCTACTCCAACAATCTCCCACTTGTCTGACACAAGTGTGCGTCACCAATTCTCTTGTCTCTTTATCACATCTCCCACTCAACGCAAGGTGTCTTTCAGGTCGCACTTGCGATTGACAATATCTAGAGTGGTTTTCTCGATAGGGAGAGTAACTGTCTGACCGGAAAATCTACCATAGATCTCTTTCCGAGCGTGGCCACGCATTTACAGTAACTTCTCCTCGAGTGGCCTAAAGATGTTTTACCCAACGTGGGTGGACAATTCCTGTTGATCCATCTACTCTGTATGATGCAGATCACCATGATCCAGAAGAGTCCATCGGCCTCCTTTTACGGCACGACCTAGAACATCAACCAAAACCAAGCGGAAACTGCACCGACTAAGATAGACGGTCGCCAGTCAAAAGAATCGACTTATAGGAATAAGATAGAAGACCCTGCCACGACCAGGCATCAAATAATTGATTTAAGGGTCTCTACAATGTCACTGTCCGACAGAGTGTCATACAGTCTGTCTATGTAAACGAACAGTCATCTCCATGACCCCATGGTGCTGAACCAACCATCGATCGACTTACAATCTAGTCATTTCGAGACGTCACCTCATTGAGTGACTAGGGACAAAATACTAAGTTCGTCCTATTCAATTGAATAGGGTCCAACAATCTATTCGTATAAACAAAGTATTAAATTTAGTCAAACTAATAAAATTTAAAAAAAAAACTCGAACAATGAAATGCCATATATATATAAATAATTAATACAACATTCAATTATTCATATTCATAAGCTAAAGTGAATCTGGCACAACGTCTCAATCCCATTGTGACGACATACCATCATGCTTAGCCTTTGATAAGGCTTTGTTAAAGGATCCCGCAATGTGTCATCTGTCCCACCTTACAAATGTCAATTTCCTTCTGTCCCCGTAATCTCTAATTCATGGGTATTTCCTAATACAGTTTCTAGACTTTTACTAGACTTGGCTCTTTTTTGCCTAAAAATAAGCC